>CM070820.1:2967117-2982117 GCA_036326025.1 Chrosomus eos
CCTGTCTAAACTGTGAAGGTCTAAAAGCAGTGAATTTTGGCTTCCACTTCTGAAACAGATGCTAAATATCGTTTCCCATGTGACGTACAAGTCATGGTCCCACAGCGGCTAAACAACAACTGGCTCCTCCTGTTACAGTAGCCACTCCCCAAACTCTCAGCCTTTTACAGTAGCCACGCCCCAAACTCTCAGTCTGCTACAGTGGCCACTCCCCAAACTCTCAGCCTTTTACAGTAGCCACGCCCCAAACTCTCAGTCTGCTACAGTAGCCACTCCCCAAACTCTCAGCCTGCTACAGTAGCCACGCCCCAAACTCTCAGTCTGCTACAGTAGCCACTCCCCAAACTCTCAGCCTGTTACAGTAGCCACGCCCCAAACTCTCAGTCTGCTACAGTAGCCACTCCCCAAACTCTCAGCCTGCTACAGTAGCCACTCCCCAAACTCTCAGCCTGCTACTGTAGCCACGCCCCAAACTCTCAGCCTGTTACAGTAGCCACGCCCCGAACTCTCAGCCTGTTACAGTAGCAACGCCCCAAACTCTCAGTCTGTTACAGTAGCCACACCCCAAACTCTCAGTCTGCTACAGTAGCCACACCCCAAACTCTCAGCCTGCTACAGTAGCCACTCCCCAAACTCTCAGCCTGTTACAGTAGCCACTCCCCAAACTCTCAGCCTGTTACAGTAGCCACGCCCCAAACTCTCAGTCTGTTACAGTAGCCACGCCCCAAACTCTCAGTCTGTTACAGTAGCCACACCCCAAACTCTCAGTCTGCTACAGTAGCCACTCCCCAAACTCTCAGTCTGCTACAGTAGCCACGCCCAAAACTCTCAGCCTTCTACAGTAGCCACTCCCCAAACTCTCAGCCTGTTACAGTAGCCACGCCCCAAACTCTCAGTCTGTTACAGTAGCCACACCCCAAACTCTCAGTCTGTTACAGTAGCCACACCCCAAACTCTCAGTCTGCTACAGTAGCCACTCCCCAAACTCTCAGCCTTCTACAGTAGCCACTCCCCAAACTCTCAGCCTGTTACAGTAGCCACGCCCCAAACTCTCAGTCTGCTACAGTAGCCACGCCCAAAACTCTCAGTCTTCTACAGTAGCCACTCCCCAAACTCTCAGCCTGTTACAGTAGCCACGCCCCAAACTCTCAGTCTGTTACAGTAGCCACACCCCAAACTCTCAGTCTGTTACAGTAGCCACACCCCAAACTCTCAGTCTGCTACAGTAGCCACTCCCCAAACTCTCAGCCTTCTACAGCCTTCTACAGCCTTCTTCACTTCACTGATCGGGAGTGAACGCTGGCGCAACTTGCTGCCGCTGCTCGCCGTTAGCTCATCTGTTTTGAGTTGTTTTGTTCTGGTCTGAGCCTCATCTGGCGTTTTCACTGGCCGTGGACTCTGCTTAAATCTTCCTCAACAATGTGGGCCGGTAGAACATACATTTTGTTTGTCTGTGCCTGGCTCTTTCTACTGCCTGCTCACCTGCTAGTGACGGGTTTGCTTCAATACTCGGCCATTGACCTGCTCCGGCTGCGCTATCACCTGCCTGGACCTGCGCCGGAGGCTTTCCACCTTCATCCGGACATCGCCTTCCAGCCTCGTCCGAGATACATCCATCGAGGGTCCCGCCGGAATTTCAATCACAACAGCTCAACAGTAATAAAGTCCATCTGGTCCAGCTCACGTCGCCCTCCACGCCCCACCAACCGGGCTGTCGACCACAGTGTGTTAGCCCACCTAGCTCGGTCGGCTAGCACCACCACCAGCTGTGACAACACTGCACTTAACTTCGCTCTGCTCAACATCCGCTCACTGTCAGACAAGGGACATCTCATCCAGGACCTCATCAACGATCGTAAGCTAGACTTTCTTTGTTTAACCGAGACATGGCAACAGCCCAACGACTTCACTCAGATGAATGAATCCGCTCCTTGTGGGTTTGCTTACATCTGTCAACCTCGTGGCTCCGGCCGGGGAGGAGGTCTCGCGATAATCTATCGCGAGAAGTGGAAAGTCTCGACGATATCCGTGCCCGTCTCTAGCTCGTTTGAATCTGCTGTCTGCAAACTGTCTGGTTCTACTCCAACCATCATTGCAACTGTCTATCGCCCCCCAAAATTTAAAAAAGTGAATATTTAAATGATTTTGCTTCTTTTCTCACTCACTTATCCTCTCTCTCATCAAACATAATATTGCTGGGTGATTTTAATATCCACATGGACAATATCAATCTGCCTCTTACTAAAGACTTCACCTCCTGTCTAGAGAGTTTTGGATGCCAGCAATATATCACTTTTCCCACACACTCCATAGGACATACTCTGGACTTAATCTGCTGTTCTGGTGTCACCCCCTCTGACATTACAGCTGCTGAACTCCCTATAGCTGACCATTTTCTTCTCTCATTTACTGTGAAACTCACTCTTTCCATCTCTAATTTACCACGACTTATTACATTTCGGAATATAAAGAATATCGATCCTGTCACTCTCACTTGAAGTATTCACTCTCTCTTCCTGTCTGACACTCACAATCTATCCACCCCCGATGATCTGGTCTCTCACTACAACAGTGGACTCCATAATATTCTTAACTCCCTTGCTCCACTAAAAAAACAGATCTGTTTCTTTTTCTATCTCCGCCCCTTGGTTCACCCCCGATCTTCGTCTCATGAAAGCCAAAGGGCGGCAACTTGAACGTCTTTTTAGAAAAACTGGTCTCACTATCCACAAAGAAATGTACAATAACCACATCTTACTTTACAAGGACTCCATTGCCAGCACCAAAACCCACTACTACTCAAGTCTGATCATTGCCAATAAAGGAAACTCCAAGTCACTTTTTTCCTTACTAAATAACATCACCCAACCCCAGGACTCACTCCCCCCTCATTTGTATACAACCGCCTTCTGCAACTCCATTATGTCATTCTTCACTGAAAAAATCAAAAACATCCACCAGCACCTTGGATCTATTCCTCACCCCAGCATCTCAGCTGATTTTCACCCATTCACACATTCATTCTCTTCCTTTCAGCTCCCCACTATTTCAGAAATCACAGAACTCATCAGGAAATCCAAGGCTTCCACTTGTCAACTTGACCCCCTTCCCACACAACTTGTTAAAGCTTTCATTTCTGCTATCATTCACTCCTCTCTTACCATTGGAACTGTACCTACATCATTTAAAACTGCTGCCATTACCCCAATTTAAAAAAAAATTGGCCGATCCATCCAACCTCAATAACTTTCGCCCTATATCCAATTTACCATTCATTTCCAAAATCCTTGAAAAAACAGTTGCCTCTCAACTACATTTTCATCTATCCCACAATAATCTGTATGAGCAGTTCCAGTCTGGTTTCCGTCCACTCCATAGCACTGAAACAGCACTTATCAAAATCACCAACGACCTCCTCATGGCAGCTGATTCTGGACTCCTTACCATCCTCATCCTCCTCGACTTAAGTGCAGCCTTTGATACCATCTGTCACACCATTCTTCTCAACAGATTATCGTCCATCGGCATCACCCACACTCCGTTAGACTGGTTTACATCTTACCTCTCTGGCCACACTCAGTTTGTTCAATTTAAATCTTTCAAATCTAGTCCCTCCATTGTCACTTCAGGTGTACCCCAGGGCTCTGTCCTGGGGCCCCTACTTTTCATCATTTATCTTCTTCCCCTGGGCAATATATTCCGCAAATTTAACATTCAATTCCACTGTTATGCTGATGACACCCAGCTCTACCTCTCCACCAAACCCTCATCCACTCTCCCACCCACACTCCTTACTGACTGTATCACGGAAATAAAAACCTGGTTTTCTCAAAATTTTCTCAAATTAAACAGTAATAAAACTGAGGTTCTCCTCATTGCCACTAAATCTACTTTATCCAAAACCGACAGTTTTTCACTCACTATCGATAACTCCTCTGTTTCACCCTCCCCCCAGGTTAGGAGTCTGGGTGTCATCCTTGACAGCACATTATCTTTTCAGCCCCACATCAATAACATTACCCGGTCTGCCTACTTCCATCTAAGAAACATTAATCGCCTCCGCCCCTCCCTTACACCACACACTGCCGCCGTTCTTGTCCACAGTCTTGTCACTTCCCGTTTGGACTATTGTAACTCTCTCCTTTTCGGCCTTCCTCACAAATCCCTTCATAAGCTTCAACTGGTCCAGAACTCAGCTGCCCGCATCATAACTCGAACCCCCTCTGTTCACCACATCACTCCTGTTCTCCAACAGCTTCACTGGCTCCCGGTCGAGTTCCATATCCAATTCAAAATTCTTCTGTTAACATTCAAGGCCATTCACAAACTTGCTCCACCATATCTGTCTGATCTTCTCCATGGTCCAACAACCACCCGCTCACTTAGATCCTCTTCCTCCATACACCTGTCTGTCCCCCTCGCCCGTCTCACCACTATGGGGAGTAGAGCATTTAGTCGCTCTGCTCCCCGTCTCTGGAACTCATTACCACCCCAACTCAGAAACATTGATTCATTCTCCCATTTCAAATCACAACTAAAAACACATCTGTTCAAAACTGCCTATCTCACTTGATTTTAATTGCTCTGCCTCTTTCTGTTTTTTATTTATTTATTTATTTTTTATTTTATGTTGTTTAATTATTTCTGGTGCTTTTAAATTTCTTATGTATCCTTGTACGGTGTCCTTGAGTGCCGAGAAAGGCGCCTTTAAATAAAATGTATTATTATTATTATTATTACAGTAGCCACGCCCAAAACTTTCAGCCTGCTACAGTAGCCACTCCCCAAACTCTCAGCCTGCTACAGTAGCCACTCCCCAAACTCTCAGCCTGCTACAGTAGCCACTCCCCAAACTCTCAGCCTTCTATAGTAGCCACTCCCCAAACTCTCAGCCTGTTACAGTAGCCACGCCCCAAACTCTCAGCCTTCTACAGTAGCCACTCCCCAAAATCTCAGCCTTCTACAGTAGCCACTCCCCAAACTCTCAGCCTTCTACAGTAGCCACTCCCCAAACTCTCAGCCTTCTACAGTAGCCACTCCCCAAACTCTCAGTCTGCTACAGTAGCCACTCCCCAAACTCTCAGCCTGCTACAGTAGCCACTCCCCAAACTCTCAGTCTGCTACAGTAGCCACTCCCCAAACTCTCAGCCTGCTACAGTAGCCACTCCCCAAAATCTCAGCCTTCTACAGTAGCCACTCCCCAAACTCTCAGCCTTCTACAGTAGCCACTCCCCAAACTCTCAGCCTTCTACAGTAGCCACTCCCCAAACTCTCAGTCTGCTACAGTAGCCACTCCCCAAACTCTCAGCCTTCTACAGTAGCCACTCCCCAAACTCTCAGCCTGTTACAGTAGCCAATCACCAAACTCTCAGTCTGTTACAGTAGCCAATCCCCAAACTCTCAGTCTGTTAGAGTAGCCACTCCCCAAACTATTAGCCTGCTCCAGTAGCCAATCCCAAAACTCTCAGTCTGCTACAGTAGCCACTTCCCAAAATCTCAATGTTTACACTTTTGGTGGTGAAGATAAACTAATGAATGGCACGCTAATAGTAGTCAATGAACAATAAACAACAATGAACTGGTTTAAGACAATTTTTTAACATACAAAAAAAAAAAAAAAAAAAAAACTCTGCAACCACACAGAAATGTGTAAAAAAAGAAACACCCATCAACCTTACCAACTCCATAGCAACACCCCTAGCAACCACCCAGAACAGCCTAAAAATACTTGTTAAAAAGCACTCAACTTGGCCACCACATAGCAACACCATTGCAAACACCCATAACACCATACCTTTAAGTTTTGCACATGTAAACATCTCTCATATTTGATAACGGTTAATTGTGCGTAATATATATATATGTGTGTGTCTGTGTGTGTGTTATATAAACCTTTCTACTGATGAAATCAAATTGAATCATTGCAACTTGACTCCATATGCTACAGTGTAAGAACATTTACATTTCCTGCTTTTGTTTGTTTGAATTTGAATGCAAGATTTAATAAGCAATAACCAAACAATCCTTGCGTTATCTCTCTTTCTGATGATGATGATGATGATGATGATGATGATGATGGGTTAAAGCCACTTGGACGTACAACAGGTTACATTTAGAGAAAGACTTAAATGGTTATTAACACGTATTTCTAACTAATAACTGTCACAGATGAAAGCCACACTGATAGTGACATGTATTAAACAAAACTTCCTGAGAGAGGATACCAAACATAATTACCTCATCTCACTGAGAGAACGACATGTCTGGGGAACCGCTAGTGAAAACGCTGTGATCGTGTATTAGTACCTGTACATCCGCCGGTAACAATGGAAATCATAGACAAAAGCTGCTCAGATGAAACAACAAGGATATTGATTTACAAACAATAGTTATGCTGTACTTGTGGAAATAATGACATGAATTGGAGTTCACTCAGAGGACAAGCAGTGTTCCAGTAAAATATGGCTGCTAATAGCCTTCAATCTGTCATAAACTGTGGCGTAATCTCTCTTCATCCCAAGCGATATTCTTTTACATGTTGTCAAATGAAGACAAGGACGCTGTCAGTCACAGAAGAGTCTGCACAGGTCACTTCATTCACGCTGATGAGTCTTTTGTCATGTCTGTCATCACTCGTTTGACGCGGCGCAAGTATGACAGGAAATAGGTCTGGCAACACCACACACACACCACACACACACACACACACACACACACACACACACACACACACACACACACACACACACACACACACACACACACACACACACACACACACACACACACACACACACACACACAAACACACACACACACACACACACACACACACACACACACACACACACACACCACACACACACACACACACACACACACACACACACACACACACACACACACACACAAACACACACACACACAGTCCCGTTTTTCCATTTCTTTCAGCATCTCACGCCATGAGTGTTAAGCTTTTAAGATGAAATGTCAAGTTAAAATGCATCTCAACCCCTGTGCTCTGTTCCATTCTAGATGTTTTTTCATTTTGTGAATGCCACTTAAAACCGGATCCGATCTGTGTCTGGTGCACATGACCCTGGACCAGCATTACTAGAGCATGCTGTGGCATCTGTTATTTATGGATACAGGACCCAGAGATAAGGCAATGGTTGACCTGACTTGACTGGAGTGAATGGAAGCTCTATCAGTTTGGATGTTCTTAAATTACCTTTCTTTAAGTCTAGCCTTACACAGACTTGTAGCCCAATTTAATTTTTAGATAGTTCACGAATGTAATAAATAAAGTATCAATTCCCAATAAAATCCATATTTCAGCTATAAGAGCATCCTGAGTAAAATGCATTTTTTTATTAATAGCTTACAACCTAAACACAGTGCAGTCTTACAGAATAGTTGGCCATATCAGTTTTAGCCTTCGTTATAGCATCATCTATAAGATGAATCTCACAAAACCCAGGTCAGTAATGTTATAATAATAGCCTTAATTTTGACCAGATTAGTCTCTTGATATCCAATAAAATAAGCTGTTGTGTTGCATTATGCAGTGTAGATGAAACTACTCATGCAGATGCATCTTGGGTAAAGCACAGATAAGCACACAGAGCCTATTAAACTGAAGGTCTGGCTCAGAAGCAAAGGCTCAGAGATTAATGCGCTGCCTGGCATGAGGTGAACTAATGCACTGCATGGACACCTTTAATTATTCTATTAAAGTTTGAGCCAATTACACTTTAATTGTCCTCCATGTAATAGTTGCTGTGCCTTACCGTGTGTTCCGTCTTATGAATGTGCTCTATCATCATGAATATCAAACAGTGTCTAATGAGTCTTGCATGTAGCCATTGGTAGATATGAACATGAGAGCATAATAAGCATGCACATATGTAATGTATGTGCATAAATCAAATCTATATATTAGGAATATGTTGAAATATATTAGACATTTTAACTATTTTATATATTTATATACTGTATATATCTATCCTATACAGATATGCATGTTTATTCATGTAATACATGTTTGACATATGTCATATAGATAATTATATACATATCATATATGACTTTTACATGCATATTATTTACATAAGTGTGAAATAAATGTGACACAGCAAAATCACTCTTGATATAGGGTAATATATGCCATATATTACATTTCTGTATGGTTATCTTCATCACTTTTACCAGCACCAACACCAATTATTTACAATCATAATTTGATGCTACATTATAGTTTTGACATCTTTAAAGTCCCATTGTAGTCAAATAATTGTATCCCTTAAAAATCATCTTTGATCACCAAAATGACATATTTAAACATTTTTTTCCTTGAAAAAAAAAATAGCTTGAATGTAACTTTACACCCTTGCCTCATTTAGTATACGCGGTTCTATGAATATGCAAATGAGCCCCGCCTCCACTCACTCACTCACTCAGAGATCCACTCATTGACGATCACACTTGATCTGATTGGTTACAAGGTCTCAAATATACCAGCGATTTCAAAATATGTCTTTGTTCACTGCAGTTTTAAGGATAAAACACTCAGCAATGGTGTTGAATTTGCAAATAGTTTTTCTTAAAGCATATTAAAACACCACATAGACATATAAACAACATTAAAAGACTTTAAGACTGAATGTGATCATACTACACATCTGGTCTGCAGATCAGTTACATCTTAAAGATATAAGTTGCATTACACTTTCTTCCAGTTAGTTGGTAGAGTTGCAGTTTTTAATTGTGACCTGGATTCAGTTGCTTTATTGCTACAGGGCTGCTTTCAGCATCTAATCGCAATATTGCAAGCCAGTGTTTACATTGCATCAGAGTTTGATTACACGGCCTGTTTCTGTACTGACAGACACAGATGAGATGTGGGAGATACTCACTGGGGCTCTGTGGTACAAACACAGAAGTATAGATGTTCATCTTATGGTCAAATAAGTGTACCCAAACAAGTCAAGTTGTAGTGCAAAGAAAGAACTATTGTGTCTTATCCCCCTCCAACCAGTTTACACATGCCTTCATGAATCAACAGTGATATATTTTTGTTACGTAAAATAATGTTTAATTAAATAAAATATAAAAAAATATATATATGTTATGAAACAATAATAAAACAATATTTTATTCAATTTGACAAGCACTTAGTTGAACTTGATATGCTAAAATAACTCAAATTAAATTTTGAATACCAATTGATTAAAAAAATTAATAAAACGCGACAAACTTAGTTCTTTAATGTTCCTGTTTAGTCCATTTTATCCCTTAAAACTCATCTTTGATCACCAAAACGACATTTTTAAAAAATGATTCATGCCTTAAAATACTTTGAATGTAACTCGACACCCTTGCCTCATTTAGTATATGTGGTTCTATGAATATGCAAATGAGCCCCGCCTCCACTCACTCACTCACTCACTCACTCAGAGATCCACTGGTTGACGATCACACGTTGATCTGATTGGTTACAAGGTCGTTTGTGACGTCAGAAACACCAGCGATTTCAAAGCGTGTTTTTGAGACTGTCTTTGGTTCACTGCAGTTTTAAGCAGAAAATACTCAGCAATGCTGTCGACTTATGAATTTACACATGGAACACACTACACACCAAATAGACACATAAACAACATTAAAAGCTTGATTTCCACCACAGGGGGACTTTAAAATGAAATGGAAAATGGAAAATGTTGCCACACAAATTGCATTGAATGCATTTGTTTTCACGGTTACCTGATTTGCCTAATTTCCATTATATCAGGTGTTAAAATCATGCTCAGAGTTTATGTCTACATGAACTGATGGGCACAGTTCAATCATTAGTGTTCAGTAGTTCAATGTCACGATTGTTTTATTGCAGACACATATGGATCCCTTGCGGTGTTTCAATCCCTTCTTTAATCTTGACACTAATTTGAGGCTGATATTGAGACTGGATGAACAAAACAATTGCCTCCACAATGACACTTTGGCATGAATATCTTATTGGCAAAAGGAAAAGACAATTCAAAGGAAGAGTTGTTGGAAGGAGAGGATAATGTATTAGCGTGCTGTTGGATGGTTATTGATCTGCACTTATTGATGTGTCAATTGGACTGAATGTTATTACATTGCCCGAGAGCAATACTGCCCAAACGTTTAGTGAGCTTTGCAATAAAGCATTGAGATTACAAACCATTAATAATTGCTCATGCAAATCTAAACCATCGTGTATTGCAGAAGATCAGAGTGAAAACTCAAGCGATTCATCTTCAGATCTCCCCGAAGCACTTCAGGGAACATCCCAAACGAGTTCACTAATTGTTAATTACTCTTCAGCGTTTTATTAAAGAGGTTTCAAAAGTTTAAAACTCAGCTTTCAAATATTAGGAGGATTATATCGGTATGTCTATGTTTTTAACATCTGCCAAATATAGCAGCATCCAGCCTAAAGTGTACTGGTCTTGACTGGTTTGAGCAGGTTTTCTCTGGTCTCGTAGTCTGACCAACTGAATTGTGTCCCAAACCACACTAAAGCTATCAAATCTGATTGACCTGACCAGTAGGGGTGTGCAAAAGCTTTGAATCTATGAGAAGATTACCACATTTACACTGGAGTGTGTAACTGGAGCGCGTCTCAAAAATGAACTGAAACACAGTGTATACTAGCCTCACAGACACAAGAAATATATCTAATGTCCACTTTTAAACAAAAAAAAAATAATTGAAAGCAAATATTGTCTGATTATGTAATCGTATGAAAGTTGCATTTCTTTCTAAAGGTGCATCCACAGTGGAGATGTATGGAGATATGTTTGCAGCCAACACTGATTTAGAAAACACTAGTTTATTAATAATCAATTAAAATGCTTCATTCTTTTGTGAGACATATTTATTATCATTAGACTGCTTTTGCTGCTAGATGTATGCATACGCTTGAGCGCAGAATAGGCTATATTCCTCCTGCACCCAGTATTTAAGAAGAAATTAATTTAAACGTGCGATTAGTTGACTAATTGCTTAAATTATTGACTACTAGTCACCTAGAAAAACTTTTAGTCTATGGCAACTCTAATCAATACATTTACTATAGTTGACATTATTTAATTAGTAATTAGTATCCAGCTCTTTACATTATATTAGTTGAGTAAACAATTAGTTAATGAACTAATAAAATAGTAAAACAAAGATTTAATTAAGATGCTAACTACATAGGCCAATTTCTATATAGCATTGCTTGTTCCACCACACAAATGTCTGCTTTTAATGTGACAATCTGTGACAAACATATTTGAAGATTTACTCTATCTTGAAGATTGTTGTATTGTTTTGTATCTTCTGTTATAAAGATGACTCTGTGCTTTTAATCCAAGGACAATAGAGACACCAGAATATCAATATTCATGATTCTGAAGCTGAAAATACAGAATTATTTTAGACGAAAATTCTTGCACTTTTTCACTGACTAGATACATTTCAAATAATGTTGGACACTTTTTACTGGTCAGGTAACATCAGACATTTGGCATTATCAGGACCCACAAATATTCCCCCATTGCATTATTATACATTATAATCAACATTATATATAGGCCTAGTAGTTTAATGTAGTACTGACACTGAAACTCTGAAAACTTGATTTTTTGATTTTTTTCTCTCACAGTAACTTCTTTTGGGGGGAACTATCCACGATACATATTGTTGCATTTTTGTATTGCGATATATTGTGGCACGATATATTGTTACACCCCTATATATATATATATATATATATATATATATATATATATATATATATATATATATATATATATATATATATATATATATATATATATATATATATATATATATATATACACTGCTGTTTCTGCAAACTCGCATTATCAGCTGTATATCATGTATGCAGGAGCGTGTAATGGCACAGAAGGGACAAACAGGTGTAACTGCCTAATTAAACATCATTAGCATGGACTGGGCCCGAGAAAGAGCTTGATAGAGCGGATCTCTTTACACAGCGGTCCACCATATGTAGAGAGGACAGCGGGACCCGTATAGCCTGACATTACACACCGTAAAGCCCTGCGGCGGGACAGACCAGGCCTGGCTTACATGTTCCTGCATCTCTCCAAACGGTCTGAGAAACGGGATTTCTGGAGCTCAGATTCCAGCAAAACTGCTACTTCTGTGGATGTATGTGTGTTTTGTGGAGGTGACAGCATGGAGGCCAAAGCCAAACAAGTTAAATTGCAAATGAGCTTAATTATTATGCAGGACCATTATTGGATGGTCGGATAAATCTGTCGCATCAAGTCCGGAGTAATTTGCAAGTGTTAAGATTCTCCGTTCGAATGCCAAGTACTTCATTCTTACTTACTTATTGATAGGCAAATTACTTTTAGGAAGTGTATATTATGATGATTATGGAAATAAATGTCACAGTGCACTTTTTTAACTGTGTGTTTGGATCAACTCAAACAGTGTCGGGCTGGTTTCGCTCAAGGTGTTTCTGGGAAACGAGTCCCTCGTGGTGTCCTGGTGTTTTTAATTGCTTTACTTCAATATTTTTTTTTTTTTTTACTCGCTCTTTAACAAACGCTCCTTTATAAAACCCTGTGTGAATATAGTTAAAGCACAGTGATTATATATGTGCAATATCTAAGGGGCAAATTAATATTTAACTGGATTTACAGCTAATCATTACAGTATGAAATATTAAGTTTAATCCTGATGGCATGGGCTTTGTACTAGTTCACATGAGACCAAGTATTTCATATTCTGTAATAGGTTTTTCTATTTCTCACATGTGATGGTTGATATTAAATGGTTAGTTAAGCCAAAATATGTATGTTTTCCTTACGTAGAACACAAAAGAAGACCTGCTCATGCTTTTTTATACATATATTGAAAGTGAATGATTATGTTAAGTTCAGAAAAGGACAATAACATTGTGTGATAGAGTAGCTTTGTACAAAGGGAGATTTAAGTCGTCTTCTAATAAAGTATTTTTCATATGGTCAAATATGCAAACACAAATGAGATTGTGAGCTACGGATAAATTACTTCAATGTCAGCATATTATGATGACAGTCCCTCTTGGATTGTGAAATCTTGTGAACGTAAGCATTAATGCAAATTACACAAATTGGCACATTATATGGAACACATTGAATGTAGTCTTATTTGTTTTGTTTTTGTTTTTTTTAAAAAATATCTTAGAGGGGAAAGCAATATAAGCTCATCAAAATCATATTTTAATATTTAATATATATCATACACTAAACCGATATTATAAATCGTCACTAAAACGAGTTAACCACATCACGGTTGTTGGTGGGTTTTTACTGCAAAACAGCACATCATATTCAGTCATTCTGGGCTGCAAAAATCTGAAAAAAGGTGAAGCTTAGGAGTAAAAAGAAGTTTAAAATATCTTTAGAGTAATATACTGTTATCGAAATCTCGACATGTCCACACTGATGAGAATGGCAAAATAAACACACAGAAATACACTGAGAAAATAGCAGTTAAGAAAGCATCTGATCATAGAGATGTCACGTCAAATCTAGTCACTTTTCATTTAAACCACTTGCTTTAAAGCAACACTATGTAACATTTTTTTACCTTAAAATAATGTTTCCAAAATGTTATCAGTGGTTCATCAAGTCGTAACAGGGTGAAAGGCACTTCTGCCAGAGCCTGACGGGGTCTGTATCGCTTTTACTGGCACTATGTAACTTCGAGTTCAGGTAGTAACCCGACCACAAAAAGAACTACACAATTCGACTGCTTTATGTCAAAGCGAGCGTGCGTGCGACGGTAGGCTAAATTATTTACGACAGCGGTAATGGACAATTTAATTTCCAACCAGTAGGGCGACCGAAGAGGAAAAGTTCCATGGTGTTACTTTAAAGCAGCAGTTTTAAAGTATTAAATATGAAAAAAAAAAAACTATCATCATCACTTTCAATTAGAATTACAGCTTAATTTTCTACTATAAAGCAGCACTCCAGTGTGTTCATGGACGTCTGCCCTCGACAGACTGAACAGAAGAAATGAGCTGGAGATTTACATGTCAAAGAAGGCGGAGCCTCGGAGCCACGCCCACATATTACATCATCGCCACAGTTGGTAGGTCAAAGGTGTTTACCAGCCAAAGTGAACTTTTCCGGAAAGTTTGATTTGGCAAACTGTTTCAAACTCCCAAAATGAGCTTTGTTTTGGCATGATTTTGTGTGAAATGACGTCACACCAGTTTGTTCTTTCTATTTCACTTTAAATGTATTGTATGTACGTTTGTTTCCGCCACACACAATTCTGACTTTACAACACACACTTTCTATCTTTATATCATGCAATTATGTTATAACTCGCAATTGTGAGTTTATATCATGCAATTCTGACTATTTCTCAGAACTGCGAGATGTAAACTCGCAATGGTGAGATAAAAAGTCCCACTTATCTTTTAAAATGTTTTATTCTGTGACGGAAACAAGCTTTCATAATATTGAGCCCTTAATAGAGTCAAATACTTTTATGATGCTTTTACAGGGCGTTTTGCATATTTTGGAGCTTGAAATCTCTTGTTTTATGGAAAAGATCTGCATGGACATGAATGATGGTGACAAATGATGACAGAATTTGCAGTCTTTAGTTAACTATCCCTTTGAATTTTTTTTTCATAGTTTATAGCCTCATTGTTTAATGACTGGACTGTAAGAATCAGTGATCAGCGCTATGTTGGGTAGATTCAGAAATGAAGGTGAGCACCAGAAGTGGCTTTAGTAATGCTTCAGAGGGCTTTGATTGATTGTCAACCTTCTCCTGCTTTTGAATTTCTCATTTCCTATTCAGAAGCTTTATTCATCGCACAAGGCTTGACAGTTTTCGATATGAGACCTTCGTAGCTCCACACATCAACAGAATATAATGGAGTTTGTTCCTTCTCTCCATTTCTTCCCAGGCAATATTTCAGCATGGCTGTGTTGTACTATA
>CM070820.1:2984617-3122117 GCA_036326025.1 Chrosomus eos
CACTCACTCCTCACTCACTCACATCACTCACTCACTCACTCACTACTCACTCACATCTCACTCACTCACTCACTCACTTACTCTCTCACTTACTCTCGCACTCACTCACTAGTCAATCATTCAGTCACTCATCAGTCACTCACTCACTCACTCACCTCACTCACTCACTCACTCACTCACCTCACTCACTCACTCACTCACTCATCGCACTCACTTACTCTCCTCACACACACATTCACTTACTCTCTCACTCAATCACTCACTCACTCACTCATCACTCATTCAGTCACTCACTTCACTCACTCACTCACTCCATTCATTCAGTCACTCACTCACTCACTCTACTCACACACACACTCATCATCACTCACTCACTCACTCACTCACTCACTGACTCAACTCCACTCTACTCACACTACACTCATCTCTCTCTCATCACTCACTCACTCACTATCACTCACTCACTCACTCACTCATCACACTCATCATCATCACTCCATCACTCACTCACTCACTCACTCACACCTCACACACTCACTACTCACTCACTCACTCACTCACACTCACTTCACTCACTACACTCACCCACTCTCTCACTTACTCTCTCTCTCCTCATCAACTCACTCATTCACCCACTCTCTCACTTACTCTCTCTCTCACTAACTCACCATCACTCACTCACTCACTCAGTCACTCACTCACTCACTTACTCACTCACTCACTCACTCACTGACTCACACTCACTCACCATCACCCACTCTCTCACTTACTCTCTCTCTCATTAACTCACATCACTCACCCATTCTCTCACTTACTCTCCTCTCACTAACTCACTCACTTCACCACTCACATCACTCATCACTCACTCATCACTACTCACTCACTCACATCACTCACTCACTCACTCACTCACTCACTCATCATTACTCACTCACTCACTCACTCACATCACTCACTCACCCACTCTCTCACTTACTCCTCACTCACACCTCACTCACTCACACACACACACACACACCAACAACACACACCCCACTCACTCACTCACCACTCACTCACTCACTCACTCACTCACTCACTCACTCACTCCTCACTCACTCACTCATTCAGTTTAATTAGACTGTTTCCCAAGATTGATCTTGCCACCCTGTCCGATGGGCTTTGTTTTTTTTCTTTTCCCATCATGCTTTGCACAAAGCAGGCCTGCCATCTCATGTCATCATCTATGATCACCATGCATGACTGGCACACAATAAATGGCTCTTTTCTGAATGCCAATTTTTGACTGCGCAGCACTTGATGGATGAATCAGGAGCAAATTGAATATGTGTATTTTTCTTGTCAAAAATAGAATAAGACTCTGGAATCCAAGGCAGTCACTGCAATTTCCTTTACTTTAAATTAAACCCGCTAGCTTTTAAATGCATTTGACAGTGATTTAGAAAAAAACAAAGATCCATGTTTTTACTTGTCATACATTTGTGACACTGCAGTCATATTTTTTCTTGGCCGAGTCTCGTGTATTTACGATTGCCAAAGCCTGGAGCTCGACTTCCACTTACCTTTCCACCGTCTGCATGGTTACCATGGCAATGGTTACAGATGGAGACCAGGAGTTCAGGGAACTGGGAGACGGGCTGCAGGGGAAAGAAGATTATTGGATGATGGAAGGTTAGTTAGGAATATTGCTGCACTTTTTACTTTGAGGAATTTTATGAAGCACCGATGGCCTGAAAGTGGCAGGAGGAACAACTCTGAATTCCGAAACCAATGTTCTTTTTTTTTTTTACATAAATAAAGGCTAAAAGTGTGGTTGAAGACATTAAACATAAACACTTTTTAATAGTGTTGGTCAATCCTTATGCCTAATAAATAAATACTCAGGTTAAGCTCTGTTGAAGGCAGTGGTGATAATGCTATATATATAGCATAGCCTTTTGAAGGCATCCTCAGTGGAAGGTTTTGTCAGGTTTAGCTTACCTCTGTCTGAACATATTTTAATGCTCACATCAGCCCATTAATGCTATAATTTTTTGCCCAGCCATATATGAGCTTGTAGTAAAGCATTAATCGCCCCTCCTCTTGTTGTCTAGCTTCTATAAATTATTTTCTTAGGCAGCACACAGGCAATCCTGTCCCGGCGCTCTGCCACAGATTAAAATGTGACAAAAGTGAACGCCAGCCACATTGATCATGTGGACAGGAATGTTGGTGGGAGGGTTGGAGACTCGATCCGGCTCTCCGGCAGGAGATTGATGCACAAGGCCATTGTGTGTCACTCTGGAGAATACACTCAGCTGCTTTGATTTTGTGGTTTATCCCAGATGTTCCTTATTGCCAAAGTTTGTGTTGCACTGTTTAAGACTCAAAAGAGAATGTCAAGAGGGCAGCTGTCTCTCTCCGAACAATAATGTCTGAAGCACATCGCTTCTAATGCATTCTCCTCAGTGGAACAAGTGTTGTGGTAGATGGCTTATGCATTATTTATGATATGTTTTTTCCAGTTCATAGTATGATTGTCAGTTGTTTTCAGTGTTGTAGTACTCGACAGGATGAGTACTGCAAGTTGTTTCTACAACAGGTCTCAGTCCTGTCTCAAGTGCTATAATGCTGTAGATAATGTTTTGTAGTCTGTGCATGGAGGTTTGCATGACATTGACACAAAACCAGGCTTCATTCACCCCAAAGGAAAGCATATACACTGTGTGATTTGTCCAGACTCGATGGATAGATAGACAGACAACACTCAGCCATTGACCACTAACAGCCTGTTTACTGTCTGATGCATATTGCACACACAACTGGTAATGACTTGTGAAAATAAGCTCCAGTCAGATTGCCCGACTGCAATGCAATTTCCCAGAGTCTGGCTATACAGGCTTTTTATCAGTCCACCGGGGAAAGGCATTTAAAAGCACTTGAGAGGAAGAACTAAACAATGAGTTTGCCCAAGTGTGCCAGGTTTGTGGCTTCGGATCTCCAGAGATTTTGTTTTGAGACATTAAGAAGCAAGTAAACTAGACATCCATTCTGCGGTTATCTGCTACAATATTATGTAATGCGGGCCAGACTTCATGCCGCAAGTCAACGTCTGGCTTTGTATGACACTTCAAAAGGTGCCTTGCATGTAATTGGCAGATGCCAAATTAAGAAGAGTGTTTCTAACCTTCAATCCTGTTACGAAATTCAGCATTATATCTGCTCATTTACATAGTTGCACCTCCTCGCTCTCCACGGATTCTGACAAGCTCTGCAGATATTCATAGCATCCAGCTAATGGCTTTTTTGTAGATTGTCTCACGTCTTAATTACTTTGCTTTACCTGCTAGACAAGTTCTCTCCCATAATCCCCTTTACATAACTCTGACTCCAAAAGATTAGCCAAAATAAGTTCCATATCTAATTAACCCTAATGCTCCCCTTAGTGCTTTTCAACTCCCATTCTTGCTTTGCATTCAAGACCCTATAAAGCCCCTTCCAAATTGTTTCCTGTTGCCATATCGATTCATTCAAATTGGGCGACTTAAAGGCCTCGAGATGCAGTGCAGATTATGTGGGAGACTCTTTTTACCCCCTAAACCTCTAATGACGGCAGACACGAGGACCAATGTGCATTAATGACTGTGGTGTCAACTGACAACATCTGTGCACTCTTAAAGCTCTTAGCTGCCGGGAATCTCTAGACGCCAGAGCCAATTCAGAGCCATTAGCCGCGCTTTATCAGAGCGTCTCTCCAGCTGAGTGGGTGGGCTTCCCAGGCCCCCATAACGTTCACTCAAGCGTTGGAAGAGGGCGTGATGTTAAATACAAAAGGGAAATATTCCTGGCAATGCCAGATAAGTAGTTTGAACAGAAAAAGTACTTGCAAAAGTAAGCAAATGTGCACATTTTTTTTTTTTAAACATATATTTGATAAAGCCACCATGCCATTTTAGCTGGTTCTACAAGTCTTTGTGCTCTTTTTTCGTGACTTGAGACTTTTACCTGAGCTCTTCTCATCAGGTGAGCTTCAGAGCAAGTTTACTACAGAAGAAAATACACACATACAGAGCTGGTTATGTGATGCAAAATGTATTAGTTTCCAAGTCATCCACTATGGTTAAAGTGTTTTGAGATCATGACATATTGTTCAAGGAACCGTGCAAAAAATAAGTCTTTATTAAACAATAATCTATGGAATCTTGTTTCCGCCACAGAATGAAAAATAAAAAGGTAATTGCGACTTTTATCTCACAATTCTGACTTTTTTTCTCTCAATTTCGAGTTTATATCTCAGAATTGCGTGAAATAAAGTCACAGTTATGTGTTATGAAGTCAGAATTGCATGATATAAACTTACAATTGCATGAAATAAACTTGAAATTCTGACGTTTTCTCAAAATTGCATGTTTATATTTCACAATTCTGACTTTATAACACACAATTAGGAGATATAATGTCAGCATTGCATGATATAAAGTCACAATTGCGTATTATAATGTCAGAATTGTGATATAAAGTTGCAATTGCAGAGAAAATAAGTCAGAATTGCGAGTTTATTTTTTTGCAATTGCGAGTTTATATCTCACAATTCTGACTTTATTACTCACACAATTGCAACTTTATATAGTTTCTATCTCTCAATTCTGAAATAAATAGTTTCAATTATCTTTCAAATTGTTTTATTCTGTGGTGGAAACAAGCTCCCATAATAATCTGCTCATGTAATTATAATTACTGTGAAAATAAATAAAAGTTGCTGGTGTTTTACTCCCACTAGTGTTCATTTCAGCTGGAAACTGCAGTTAAATGTTTGCATCAGTAGGTTTTGGGAGTTTTGCTGTCAAGTTCTCGGGCTGTAATTTTCAAAAAGAAGGACAGACTTGGCTTGAGACTCTTGGCAGTGCCCTTCTTGAACCCTCACTAGCTTATACTTACACATTCTTATTGTAGAAGGAACTGCAAACTTGAACTTTGGGTTAGTGATAATCCTTCAGTATACTTTCCTCTCAGTGGCTCCTGTGAGACCGACTAAGCATTTGTGACAGAACTTTTTTTTTTTCTTCCATGGGACGTTCAACAGCTGTTGGATGTCTGAGCCTGGCAGAGGTTTGTGAGATGAGGACTTTGGCGAATGGTGTAGCTATCAGATGAGAGCCCAACTCACTGACTTCTTGGGAAATGCTTAAAGATTTTTTTTTCTCCCAGGCTGGCATGTTTCTATACAGTGAATGTTTAGCCAGAAGCACTGGCAGACATTTAAAGTAAAAAAAAAAGGAAGCATTTCCCTCTGCCATTGTTACAAGCAGTGAAATATGCTGTTGAAAAGAAGAGAAATCTGTGAGGATGTAAGAAGTTTGATGTGTCAGTCATGGGTTGTCATTAACCAAGTGAAAAACACACTGTAATTGTAGGTTACTATTAAGGCTTTTTGATGCCATAACGATCCCAACATTATCTACTTTTTGCCATGGGATGCCTGACTAAACAATTCAGTGCCGGATTGACCTCTTGCGTTATTGCCACTCATAACAGGCCCGGCACAGTAATTACAGTCCATCTCAAAATGTCAGCGAGAAGGGCATAGCTCAGCAAGGCTTTACTCCCGCAACTGTTAACTATTTCTCTCTCTTACAAGAGCTTATTTAAAGAAATGTGCCACAAGGTGTGAGCGACTTCACCCACCAGTGCTAATTTACCACTGTAATGAGCATGCAGTGATGCATGATTATCAGGCAATTATATTTGGTTACCATGAAAACAGGGTGCATCATGGGACATCATTAAAGACAGAGAAAAACAGCATCACAGAAACAGAGCTCTTTTTTCCAAATGGCAGCCATTACCGTAACACCGGCCCGTTTGTTTCCGATTTCCATGAATATTAAAAGGCGCTCTGTTCTTATGCCTGCAGTGTCATCTGGCATGACAAATTGAGATTCAGTTGTGCTTCCAGTCAAAAATAAAAAGTTTTTGGAGTGCGGGTAAGAGCTGATTTAATTGTTCAGATTTATCCGAGCTCTCCTAAATAACTGAGACAGCAGGTTATTAGGTGAGAGATAAATAATCGATGACCAATAATCAGCCATTTTTCCTTCTCTAGTATCAGTGTCATTTACATTGACAATCATGCTGATCCACGTTGATAGACAGCAGTGCAGGATTTAACACTGTGGTATTGGCACTTGAAATACACAAAGAAAAGCAATGCTAACACTAGCTAGAGAACAACTGAATACCTCTTTAAATGATGCACAGAGATGTGACATCATCGTAGTGCATCCAGGAAATATCTAGACCCCAATTTGTAATTTGCAATACCCGGAAATCTCTGTGACATGTGACTCATGACTCTTAATTACTGCAGAGCATCTCCATGTATCCCAGTGTGACACTTCTTTGTTCAAGTTTATTGTTACCGTAAACATGATTACATTAAGGATAATGGGAATAAATTACTGTGAAAACTTGATTCTGCAGTAGTGAGCTTGAACCTTTAACGCTCATTCTCCCTCCCTATTGTCCAGTGTGTGTAATGAGGTCACATCTGTCGGACTGATGTCCGTGTCTCTGGGGTGTTGTGCGACTCTCACTAACTCTTCACTAATACCCCGCTGTAAGTCCAAGGGACGGCCAAATTGCTGGACAAATCTTCCCCATGTGCAATGTCAGAACCGAGGAGCAGACAGAAAGATAGAGAGATAGAGAGATAGAGAGATAGAGAGAGCGAGGGGTGGAGGGAGGGTGGACAGATCGACTGGACATATTGTGCTCTGTGTGTGTTTGGAGGGGGTGGACACACAGTTTGAGTCAGTATTAAAGGCCACGGTGACACCAGCATGGAAGATTATCATTCAATTTTCTTGGGCTAAATGAAAAGGAGTTATTCTTTATATCATTATGAACTGTTTCTGAACTCCCTTAAACGCCTCAATTGTAGTCTTGAGCTTTCTTCCAGGAACAAACACGTCACAATATATTATCCCTTATTTAAATAATTTAAACTCGAGGCAAAAAAGGGTTGCATTAGTGTGAAAAAACACGCAGTTATGGGAAGGGGACGGGACATTTCCCAAACACACTCAAAGCTCTTGACCAATCACAACACACCACTCCTGCAGACCAATCAGAGCACAGTGTGCTTTTCAGAAGGAGGGGCTTCATAGAGAGGAATTAAACAGAGCGTTACTGACAGACTGGGAAGAGACAATGGAGAATATGAGGGAAAAAATATATTTTTTTATCATTTAAGCATTAAAACCCAATAGAGCCCAAAAACGTTGTAAAAGGACATAATATGGCCTCTTTAAAATTAAAGGGATAAATGTCACAAATATCCTGTAGACTTGGAATTAAGCCTTTCTCCGTTATTATTTGATTCACGGGAATGGACAATAGTTATCTTGCCAAGAAAAATCTTTATTCTTATATGTCAGGAGAGAAACTCTGAGAAGATGTTATACTCATGCCAGGTCTATGTGTGTCCGTGTTTCTCTGCTGTAGTACAGTATGATTGGGTTTAAATACACAACTGAGCGACTTTCAACTTCCTTGTAAGGTAGAAAAACAAGTTGTTTATGTTTAAAACAGAATGTGTATGCACATGTTACAATCCACTTTCCACATTAAGAAACTATTTCTCAGTCTACACATTAGTGGAATTCAAATGGTACATTTGCATCAGTTGAAACATTCATTTTCTTGCAAAGTGCATTCCAACTGTACACATTTGAAGTATAATCATCATTGGAATATCTCTGCTAAGTGAACATGACATACCTCTAAGCAGAATACATAATCCTACCAAATACCCTCCTTGTGTCTAAAATATGTTCCTTAAACACGTGTCCATGCAATCTATAGTCTAACTCATGCATTTTAAACATCATAAGATAATACAACTTATTAATAATACAAATACCGGTACATCATATTAAATAATGAAATTATATTCAAAGATGAAATTTTAGTCTTCATATCCCATTTGATAATGAACAATAATGCTGCATTATCACAGCGAAATATTGGCCTTGAACAAACATATAGATTTGTTCAAAAAGCTTGTGAGCAGCCTATCAACTCAGCATTTCTAGTTTTGGTACAAAGCTTTGTTTCTCCGGCTCTTTGAAGGCCATAATTGGACAACGCTTGAGTTGAGTATCACTGGGGTTCCTCTCCTCACTCTCTCTTCAGATCTGTCAGTCTTAGAGACAGTGTCTCAAAGCCCAAGGAAAAACAGCCTCTACGGTCAAATAAAACCCTCCCCTGAGAGGGAATGAAAAAGAGAGGAAGCAGAGACAAAAAAGGAGACAGCGACGGCAGGCGGGGTATCCGACTCTCTGATCCGCACTTGGACTGAAGTGGGAGGAGGCAGCTGGCACAACACATGGCACTTAAACATCACACTGTGCGAAGAGACGGCGGCACGCAGCTCTCGGCACAGGCGTCCACTCCGACTCTAATAAGCTTGCTCGCATGTCAGAGCCGCCCATAGATCCCTGTGGGCAACAGAGCTTCCCATCTACCCACATCCCAACACCCCAGGAGTCCCAGACTGAACAGATGCTGGAACGTCTGCATGTATCATTCTGTCCTTAACTCTTCCAAAACCTACTCAGCTTCCTACACAGACAGCTGCTTTCTGTCGAAGTAACCCAATCAAAATGGAGCATCAACCCTGCCGGACAAATATATGTAGTATGTTCACGCAAAGTGACACTCAACCAAAGTCCATTTCAAGGAAAGTCAGTTCGCTCCACGGTCATATTTGCAACGCCTATTTCAGGCATGCAAGACCAAAGGAAAACAACCAAAATCTCAAAAACTGCACATTGCTGATCAGCAATAAACTCTGACATGAACTTTTACATTATGTGCCGTCCTATTCACGAGAGGTTTCTGTGGCATCTAAAAGTAGCTTTAATGATGCAATTAACCAATTGCTGATTGGTTTTTCTATTTACTTGCTTTACTAGAGCCGCCATATTGTGTATTGCAGTTTCTCCCATTCATAGCAATACAAGTGTACTGTCTTTAATAGCCTTTGATTCGACTTGCAGTTGATTGCAATAGAGTTTGGCATTAGTATTTTTGCTAAACTGACACTGCAATACTCTAATAAGCATACACATATAGATCTAAAGAGATGGTTTTTAATAAGGAGGAACCATTTTTAATGATATGTTTTTTAATCTCCTGATTTATCTGCCATCTTTCCAATGGAAAACAACCAAAATCTCAAAAACTGCAAATTGCTGATCTGCAATAAATTCCGAAATGAACTTTCACATTATTCTGTGGCTGGGTCATCTAAAAGTAGCTTTAGTGATGCAATGAATTTACCAATTGCTGAGCATATAAGCATAAACATATAGCAATAAGCATACACCTATAGCTTTAAAGAGTTAGTTTTTTATTAGGAGGAACCATTTTTAATGTTTTTTTTTATCAGAATTGATCATGCTTTATCTGCCATCTTGTATTATTTTTTAGCTTGTCGCAATGCATTCTGGCATCACCTTTTGGTAAAATGATGCAGTGCTACCTTTGAGTTTGGCCAATAGAATCGTTCTGCATGCTGTTTGAAAAAAAACCTTCTCGGCTGTAGTCATAGTCAGCTGTCCTTTTACTTATGCGGCATGTGTTTTTATGCCCATGTCTGTGTATGTTTCATGTGATGTTTGCCAGAGAGATAAACGTAGTCTGCTCCTCTAATGTTGACGTGGACGTTGCCAGCTCTGGGAGTCTTTTCCTGGGCACAGATGGTAGGAACAGAGAGAAGCAGGTGCTGGGTGAGGTTCATCTGTGTTGGGTTGTTTTTATCCTAGAGTTTGTCCTAAAGGCATGGCTTCCTCTGCTGTGATCACCTGGTGAACAGATGACAACGATGATTCTCACTGGCCATCCACGTTGCTGGAGGTGTGATTTACTTTATATGCCATAATGTGAGGCACTTTACTCTGGTAAATGTCTCATTAATACAAACTTAATGAGAACTAGATTTGGAGAACTAGATAGATCACCTTCATTATTCACCATCATTCATTGTTTTGGAGTATACTTCAGTGGCTAGGTTTAAAATGGTGTTTTAGAAGACAGTACATATTAAGAGGCTGACATTATAATGCCTACATTCTGTTCTTTTTTTGCTTTTATCTGAGTTCTCCTCAGACTGTTATTTGATTTTTTTGAGCTGCTGGTTGTGTACTGTGCGTCTGTTCAATGGAACACCTTCAAAAGTTATTACTAATATGCCAGATGGTCTCAGAAGTCTGTCATGCATTATGGGTTTGTTTATTCATCGTTATCTTTTAAACAGAATATTACTGGATGTCTGGAGACCTCTTGTTTCTTGGCCAGATGTTTGCCTGTGTAATGACATGTCTGGTGCATGGAATTAAAAACAAAAACAAAAGAAAAAAACACCACTCAGTGTGTACTGATGTTTAAAGACATTCATCTCCCTTACAAAAAGTCGTAACATGGTGCAGTTATAGTGATACCATTTTCACGTGCAATTGTTTTACCTAGTACTCTAAAATACAACAAAGAATGCAACGTTTTACCATGGTACAAAATGGCGCAAATTTTCACGGTAGGAGCATGAGGTTATAGACATGTCTCAAGCTCACTTTAAATTGAACATAAAAGGTCTCATTTGGTCAGTATTATTGTGCAATACAGTTGTTTTTCCTTCGTCCATATCTTTTATAAATGTGTAGGTGTTTCCTGCACCGCTTGATTCTTTTACCAGGATGTAGCATTTCCATTTCCATTCATAACATTTGCCAACCGGCTCTATTGTTTTCAAGCTTAAGACAACAGACAGTGTGCACAGAGACTCCCAGGAGTGCTTGAAAGTTTAAAGAATGGCTTAGCCTCTCTCATTTTTCTGCATTTAACTTTGAGGGAAGTTTACTTTCAGTGGCTGAGCTCCTGCTGGAGATTAATGAACACATTTGGTCGGGGCTGCATTGTTCCCATCGAAAATGCCCATCTACAGCGCTATGATTTATGGACAGCCGGCAGTGCATGAGCTGTAATTTGAGAGGGGTTTGTTTTTCCTCATGAAGATGGAATTTTAAAATTCTGAGATTAATAACACCACTCTAGTCATTTTATATCGTTCTGCAGGGACAAGAAAAGAGGTTAGATGGGAACGGAAGGTACACAGCACAGAATTTATCCTGAATGCCACGTGCGATAGACGCGAGACCAGTGTGGGTGTGTGTGTGTGGGGGGTTGGTTTATGTGATTTATGAGGACACAAATTTGTATAATGACATGTGTATTACACTGGTATTACAACTTATGGGTGGTTTATGAGGACATTTCAAAAGTCCTCATAAATCAAATGACTTAAAAAACATAAAAAACATTGTTTTATTAAAAAAATAAAAATGCAGCATATCTCCTGTGATGGGTAGGTTTAGGGACAGGGGCAGTGTAGGGGGATAGAATATATAGTTTGTACAGTATAAAAACCATTACGCCTATGAAGAGTCCTCATAATGCTGTTGCACCAACATGTGTGTGTGTGTGTGTGTGTGTGTGTGTGTGTGTGTGTGTGTGTGTGTGTGTGTGTGTGTGTGGTTAGATTGCTGTCACTTTATGCACTAATTGTGACGATGTATTGAATCTGTACATTTAGCATGAAATGTGCTGGAGAGTATATATTATATCAACATATTTGAAGAGCAGCAGCTGAATATTCATCTTGAGTAGGTCAGTGTCGGATCCTCATTTGCTTCTTCTGCTCTGATCTGCTGCGTGGTTCAAAAAGTTGAATTAATGCAGTGCACATTCTCATGGGAAAGACAAATCTCAAACGAGACCTCTTAGATATCTTGATTTTGTTCTCTAATTAAAATAATGGCGAGAAAAGGCAGACTTTTACACAACTCTCTCCGGCTTCTTAGATGTTCCTTGTGAGAAACAAGTCCTACATCTCTTTCCTTTAGCATTTCAGAAAATCTCAATGTCTTTAAATGAGCTCAGAGGGATCCAGGGTGAGCCCCAGGAGTCGATTTTATGGCCTTAGACATTGGATGGACCCTGTCATGAGTCTGGTTTGTAGTTATTAAGAAAAGATCATCCTGTGAGCAACATTTCATATGCAATTCCATGTCACACTGTGGCTTTTGGGAGTAAGTCTAATGAAAATGCATGGCACAGAACATAATGCAGTATTGTTTATAATTTGGTTTCATTCTTTCAAATAATGTTTCATGTTTAAGGCAATTAAAAATATTACACTGCTCACTTTATCTGTCAGCTCAGTACCGCTCTCTTTAAGAACAACTCAAGAGAGAGAGAAGGAATCTTTGATGTCCCTGACACACCATGAAATGAGACAAACCATCGAGAAATGAATCTTCAGCTGTTTTATGTGTATTGCACCTTTAGGCCAGACACTCAAACTAAAGAAGTAACAAAGAAAGCTCAGTCGCTCCTTACAAGATACTAAAAACATGAACAACGTTTGAATGTGGCCGTGCATCAGAGGTGGACAGTAAAGAAGAACATTTACTTGAGTACTGTACTTAAGTACACTTTTTGAGTATCTGTACTTTACTTGAGTATTATTTTTTCTGGAAAATTTTTTATTTTAACTTCACTACATTTGAAAGACAAATATTGTACTTTTACTCCACTACATTTCTGTCCAAGTACTAGAAAGTAGTTATGTTAGTCAGGGCATGATTTTTTCCGTCTCTAAAACGATACAATATAAGAGAAAGATTAAAAAATAAAATAAACTGTCATCTCTATGAGGGGTATATGGAACTTATACTGTGGTTTTTATCTTTTCAGTAAATCAACTGAGAAACTGTTCTGCAAATTACATAGACAAATAGTGTAAAAATCCAATATTGCCATAAACATTTTGCTCAATGATTTAATAAACTGCACGTAATTACCTTATTAGGATACAGAAATCAAAGATATGATTACTACAGTGTAAACTGCAATGCACTGCATTGCCTGTCATACTGTATGACACATCAATGCAGTGCAAACATGCCAACTTAAACAGCAGCACATTTAAACTGTACATTGAACAATCATACTTTAAAAAAAAAAAACGAATTTCTTTGCACTATGTTGTGCACTAAAAGTGACAGAAGTGAAATTTTAAATTAAATGTCAAATGAAGGATTAGCTTTGTTAGCTTTGTTCAACACTGATGTTAATCCACTGCAAAAAGCAAATTTTCAAGACTTAACACTCTGGGCCTTAGCTTCCCATCCTCCAGACCCAAATGTGTTGGCCAACTCTTTTGGGTGACTTAGATGCAAGGCGTAAGTTAACCCAAAAAGCATGACAAATGCATCAGCCAATGTGGGAAAATCGATAGCCATGTTACCCTCAAGTACAACTGCAATCTTCTCCGGGCAGAAGAACGTGGTATCTGTTGAATTGCCACTAATGGAGAGGAGACCAAGTATGTCATCAATGTCTGGTTCATCAGATTGTTCAACCTGAAGACAAGAACAGAGAACTGTATCTCTAAACTTCCACAATAGATGCATCGACCTCTAAAATGTCTGTAAATACAAAATACAAAATATTTAGAAATTCACTAGAGTTTCTTTATCAGCCATTAAGAAGTGTGGATGTCATATATCCTGAAGAGCTGACTCCATGCTGGTCCAACACGGCGTAAAAGTGGTTCTTCAGGTTGGCATTCGTAATTTTATAAAATGCAGAACAGATCTGCAACAATTAATAAGTGATTAAACCAAGGTATATGTAACCATTGTACATTTGTGATCATGTAGAAGAAAAAAAAACATATGCTGCAAAATAACATTTTGAACTGCGACTGTCAACTACAAGTGTAAACCTGTCACAGAAAAATAACCACAAATACAAATTTGCTGTCAGTTTACTCACCCTTCAGTCATCCAAGATGTAAGTTACTTTCTTTCTTCAGTAGAACACTAACAATGAACCTGTGGTCCTTGATGATTCATAAAATTCAAGTCAACAGGTGCCACTACTTTGTGAGTCAAAAAGCAGATATAGTCAACACATTATAACATTATTATCAGTAAAAAACGAGAGTCTGGAGCTCAAGATGTCTGTGTCACAAGTATTAATTTTGTGTTGCTTGTTTATCTTTTTTGACTTGCAAAGTAACGACACCCATTGACCTGCATTTTATGAGTCACCAAGGACCATGAGTAAAGCTAAAAATCATCTTTAGTGTTATTCTGAAGAGAGAAAGTCGCCTACATCTTGCATGGCCAGAGAGAAAGTAAAATTAACAGCAAATGGGACAATTATTCCTTTAAATATAACACATTTTCAAGTAGTTTTACCTGTGGCTCCAGCGTTCCAGGATATCACCAACAGGTTTTCAGTGATGATCTCTTTGCGACTCAGGGCAAAGGTCATCTGCATTAACTTCGTAATCAGGACAAGATTTTTATCACTATTCTTAACTTCTTCTACAATTTGTAGTCTAAGGCCCCATCCACACTACTGCGTTTCAGTTTAGAAACGGAGAATTAAAACGAATACGATCTCCGTCCACACCAGCGTTTTAGCTGTGATCTCTGTCCACATTAAAACGACTGAAAACGCGGATCACGTGACCATTCACCTACACTGGGCATGCGCGTACCGGTGTAAACACTATTCCTCAGGAACCACATCTTCATTGACAAAATTATCCCACCATGCGCTAGTTCTTCCCGGCTTAACCCAAAACCGACGCTCCATGCACGGTCGATACCACCGCTGCACACGGCATGTGAATTGTCACAGATCGCTGGAATAATAGCTTGCCTCGGCAGTTAACGTTACAGCATCAGGGAAGGATATGCCATGACTGATGACACCCAATCAGAGAGCCGAGCGTGAGCCTCTGCGTCATCGTTTCTAAAGTCCTCCGGTTTGTCCCGTCTTCACTAAAACGCCCTCCAAAGATTCAAAACGCAAAACGGGTCTGCAGCATTCCTAAACTTTTTTTCAGCATTCCGTTTTAGGTCTTCGCAAACGTAGCAAAAGGTCTCCGTTTCTAAACTAAAACGTAGTAGTGTGGATGGGGCCTAAGTTGTTCCAGGCTTGCCGTGTCTTCGCCTATTGGGAAGTTAGGGAGGAAATTCACTTCTGGCGTTTGCGTGAGGAGCTTGCTTGTCCGGGTTGTTTCTACTTCTCTTTCCACAATTTACAGCAACCTCGTAAAATCCTGCTCGACTAAATTTAGTGTGGTAATTCCCCATCTTAAACTTCAGACTGTCTGAGATCCTGGCTCTATTAGACAAGGATGCTTGGTGACAAGTGCTTCTGCTACCATTGAAACTTCTTTATCATTGGGTATGCTTTGAAACTATGCATTTTAGTTGCAAGGGTCTCAAGAATGTCATGCTTTTGTTCCCTGGATAACTTGAGAGTCTTTCCTGTTTTCTCACATGTAGCATTTCCCTCACCAATTATGAGTTCTACGTCGTAAGACAAAGTGAGCGCTGGAAAAACATACGTCCATCTCTCAGTCCTGTCTGGAGTCAGAGCATGGGGGAATGTTATTGTGTCATCTGAACTTGCATCAATCTCAGATCGTACAGCTTTAAGCACAGCCTTTTGTGGAAGATCCTCTATGTCAACAAGGGAACAAAGCTGACCGTCAAAACCTGGATCTTCGTAAGATAGGTTAAAGTCAAAGTCTAGCTTAAACTTTTCTTTTATCATTGTTTTTAACTCATTCACAGATTCCGGACGTGAAGACAATGTCCTCACAATGTCTGATGTGATATGGAAATATTTAAAAGAAAATAAAGAATGCATTAATTAAATTGCAATGTTCACCAAAAATATGAAAACGCTTATTCCATAGCAGATATGTATGTCTCTCCTTTCTTTCTTTCTTTACAAAGACAAATGAAGATTTGTAGAAAAATAATACATTTCTGTGAGTCCATATAATACGTGAATGGGTTTTGAAAAATTAACACTTCTAACAGCATATACAACAATAATGATGCTATCCGTACAATGACAGTAGATGAATCAATGTCTTCTGGAGTAAAATTATTGGTGTAAGAATTTTTATAAGTGTAACTTTTTTAAAAAATTTAAAGCATCGCTTTCAGTCAACCATAATACATCTCCTTCAGGGACTTTTCTTCCTACCATACGTGGTAATAAAAAAATTGTCATGCCCATTCCCACCAATGTTTCATTTGGCAACAACATTTTGGGGGGTTTGCTGAGGTTTATCAAGCCTATCAGTGTGCTGATATGGAAATGTGCACATTGTTTTGTTTAGATCTTCAAAGATAAAATACTTCTTTTGAATAATTTCACTGATGCACAAGGCCAACTCAACAGGCACAATACCCTCAAACAAATCATGCACAATATCAGGTGGGAATCTAGTAATGGGATGAAAATGCTGCAGTGCCTTGCTGAGAGCACACTCACCTGTAACACCAAAATGGGTTATATTTTCTCCTTGCACAACATTTTGCACATGAAGATCATGGCAGGCCTTCGTTCTCATGCTACAATCTCCTTCAAAAACTTCACTGGCCTGTCTTTGATCTGCAGTACAGCAACAAAATCTACAGAAATAATGTCCTCAGAAAGACTGCACAAAGCCTGCAAGACCATGAGCAGCCAAATTATCAGCGGACACAAACAACACTGATGCACTGACCGAGCCTTTCAATGAAAACACCGTCCTGCTCAAGAGTTTGCAAGTTTTGCAAAGTGACAGAACACTTTCATAACCAAACTTCTGCACGTCTGGTACTTTGCATAGCAGAGTTAGTTGTATGATATGTAGGCTGGATCTATACTTGCTGGGTAAATTGGCAAGTAATGACTGCACAAAGCTTGTGGATCTTTCTAGTTGTGCCTAAAGAAGTTGCTAGTTCAAGGTCATCCACATACAGAATCAGAGACAATTTCAGCTCTCCTGCTTCTTACAATATCTCATTTTGTTTGAAATACATTCCTTCTTCATGAGAAATGTATGTTCCAGGTTGTGATGGTTTGGCTTCTTGAATTTTCTCAAGAAGATCAGTATTTTTAAACATTGTTTGAAGCATCTGAAGTATTGGAAAGTACACGGCTGTGTGTCCATTGGAATCTACTGGCAATAGCAGAGGATAGTTAAGGCCATTGCTCACTGTGTCCGAAATTCGCATCCGAAATCTTTGCACGTTAAAAAAATAATTCAATCACGCTTGCACACTGCCTCCGAAACTTTCGTCCGTCATAAAAAAAATCGGATCGGGTTCGATTTTCTGCGTTTTTCGCATCCGTAGCAAGCAGTTTGAATGGTGTTTGAATGGTGTTTTGACAATTCAGAGCCACCGAATCATGAATGTTGCACTTTTCCAAGGGCCTTTTCTCTCCACAAATCTTTTCCTTCACTTAGCAGTGGACAGCTCCGCACCTTCTGCAGCAGAACTGACAAAGATGTTACTTTTCACTACAGTTTACACTAATTCATTAAGAAGGACTTCACTGAGAGTCTGATCATAATCTCGCAGAACCATAATGATTGAGTCTCTTACAAGAGGTTTGGACAGTGAGAATATCTGTACCAAACTTTCAACCATGTCTTGTATAGCCATCTCTGATACATGTAGAACACTGTGCATTTTCAAGAACAAAGAAGCCAAGTTGTTCCTTAATTGAGCTTGCAATTCATCTGTGTCATATCTTGACTCAAGAGGATTAAAGTCAGTAGTCTCCAGCTCAAGAGAATCCTGAGCGGAATCAGGCTCATTAGATTCAACTTGACTTTGCATTGAGGGGCTGTCAGTTACTGTCCAGATGATCTCGTCCTTAAAATCTCAGACATCACCACCTGGATGATTCCTAGTTTTGTGGGCATTGAAGGAGGAATAGACATTGGTAGAGTACCGATAATTTCTGAATGGACAGTCCACTGTCTCATGTTGTTTTGTCCTTAAATGACTGAGAAGGGTTTTATCGCTAATCGGCTGCTTCAGTCCACATAGAGGACAGATGAATGATACACATTACATAAGATTTACATTATGCACAGCTGTCTGAGTATGCAACCGTGTTAAGTGAATTTTAACGCATTTATTGACTGAAATGTGCAGATACATTCTTCATAGAGACATGGCAATGGGCTGAGTGAGGAAACATTGCCATGATGCAAATGATAGTGTTCAAGCACCTGTAAACTTTTATCAAAGATAGCGGCACAACGTTTGCACTTCCACGCCATTGATTTGTTTTGTTTTTTTAATTTGTGTTGTGCACTCAATATTCATTCACATTTAGTATCTCTATGCAATGAATGTGTATTAGCAATTGGACATAAACTTACCAAACTGAAATGCCTGCTGCTTCACTTTTAGCCTGAAAAAGGAGAGATTGAGAAGTTGGTCAGGTTGTAATATTTGGCAAAATACTGGTAAAAAATATATGTGAATACACATGACGCTAATCTGTTATGTAACTTAATAGGCATTATGCTCAGTCTGATGACATAAAACAAACCTTAAACATTTAAATATTTTTTTATACTGCACAATTTTCTTGCTGAAATGTTCAATTTTAAGCGAGAACAAAAATGTCTCAGCTAAAAAATACAAGCTTTACTGGTATGGTTTGAGCAAACTATTTAAATATAATTTATAAATACCTGTCCTTACAAAAAATGTACAACACGTGGAACAAAGTGCATCAAATTATTGTCAAACCTCTATGAAAACCACTAACGTTACTTGTATATTCATGCGTGCCAATTAAATATGAGTCACAGTCCGTCATTTTGAGGTCTTTAAAAGTTGTTGCCTGAAAATGTTTTAATGTGTGCACAACCAATGCAAAAAGACAGACTTTAATAATATATTTTTTTTAAATAACGTAAATGTATTTGCTTCAACAATTGAATCCATTTTACCTTTAGTGAAGCAGGATAAAATGTATCGAATCCTTATACGCTATGTAAATGCATAGAATACATTAACTGCTAAGACACTAAAAATATGTACAGGGAACTTACTGTACCAGATTAGTGTGCCCAATGAGAAGAGGAATATAATGGCGGGCAGCACAACGAAGAAAAGCTTGTCACCAGAAGGTTCCGAAAATTGCATGCCGCGTTTCTCATTAAAACACCACAGCAAATTCCCGATCGAAAAACATCTCCTCCTATGCTATTTTTATAAAATATGATCGAGTTTTCACGTGTTAAAAACTTAGCTTGACAAATTTTCATTCGAGGCGAGTCAGGCGAGCAACAAAAACTTGCCGTGTTTTCACGAACTTGCAACCCGCTAGTTGAAGGAGGAGCACGTACACACGTGTGTGACGTCAGACAGGATTCTAGTTGAACTATTTGAGTGCAGTGACAAAAACAAATGAAATCATTTGAGTGGTGTAAACTCAAAATTTCACTTTCGTTCTAATTGCACAGAAAATTAAAGGCGAATGAACGTTTAAACATTTTTTTGAGCAATTACAACCTATTTTATTTATCAAAGTTGTACTGTTTGGTCTAACAATGCAAATACATGCTAAATTCTATGCTCCCTGATTAATTGTCTAGCAAAGCCTCTTTTAAAGCATGCCAGTTCATTTGATGGTCAGCTATTTTTTAATCATGCAAGCTCCTGTTTACCTGAATGAAAACTTCCAAAACAGTTTTGCATGTCAAAATCACCGTCAAATGGACATCTGACAAAACAAGATAATAAAAACTTAGTTTATCCAGTTAATGCCAACATGCATTCTAGAGTAAATGCTAGTGTGAAGAAGATCCGTTTATTGGGACTTTCTTTAGCCTACAAATGAGTAGGCTAAACTCTGCATGACATTAGCCCTCCAGGAGCCCAATTATACACCCTTGTCCTTGTTGGTCCTTACAGAGTTTATCTCTATCCTGCACCAACACACCTGTCTGTACACCTTTAGCACTCCTCAAGAACTGCTTTCCTGGTACACCATTAATACTCTTTTTTTCTAAACTTGTTTAGCTTTAGAATAAATATAAGGCTCAGCTTGTCTTCAACAACATTTGTCAACCTTTTTTGCCCTCTTATTTCAGTGGAAATTAATGGACAGGATTTGGACAGCAATGTTGTTCCAGGACCAACAAAAGATGTTGGTTCAGGAGCACCTCATTTAGGCTACTACATCCCAGTGACAAGTATACTATCCTGGGGTGTGCTTCCCGAAAGCATCGTTAGCAAACTATGTTCACAAGTTCAGTCGTTATCAGCAGTTCAACGAATCTGTGTTTCCTGAAACCATCGTTCCCACGAACATTCACAAACAGCATCTCAGAGTTTTTTGTTTGTGAGCGACATCTTGACATCTCGACCTGTGGTTAGAAGAAGAGTTTCTAGATTACATGACATGTGGACTCAACAAATTCTGATCTTGAGTTAAATAAGCAAGCTGACATTCAGTACAATATGCGTCTTTAATGTAGAATACATACAAATGTAATTTATGTATTTGAGTTTGTCAAGAGATTTAAAGCAACACTTTTGAAGAGTGCGCATGTGCGAACATGTGGTACCATGTAAGAACGAGCCTATAATTGAATCTATGAGAAACATTTTAAATATTCCTCAGATGCCATGTCTGTAATTTATATCAAAACATCTAGCGTTAATTCGATCTTTAACAGTTTAATTAAAAGTAGTTATTACTCCACCACGTGCGTGACGTCATAAACCAACTTGGTTGAATGACCACTTTGCGACAATATGGTTTCGGGAAACAGTCGTGACTAGCTAGCCGATTTCTTCAACGATGCATCGTACTATAGTAGTGAACCAGCGAGTTACGGCATTGTACGGGAAACACACTCCTGTTCAGCTCCAATATTAACTAAACACAACTAAACCAGGACATGGTTTATCCACGGTCTTCTGGATTACTAGAAACCAGAAAAGTACAGTCAATGTCAATGACTATGCCTATTAAATTTTCAATGAGTGTCTCCTCATTGAGTCTTTAGCAGATGTGCTTTCATGAGAGTTCAGATGGGAAACTAGATTTGGACCATGATTATTTTGAATTCTGACATTTCTCTCTGGTTCATTCTCATACAGGGTGGTCTGATTGCTCTCCTGTTACTCATCCTGCTCTTTACGCTGGTGCTCTACACCCGTCAGCGCTGGTGCCGGCGTCGCCGGGCCCCTCAGAAGAGTGCCAGCACTGAGGCCACGCATGAGATCCACTACATCCCTTCAGTTCTCCTGGGTCCTCAGAGCCGAGACAGCTTCCGAGGGCCCAGACCCCTCCAGCACACCTCCGTCATCGGCATGCCCATCCGCGAGACGCCCATCCTCGACGACTGCGACTGTGAGGAAGACGAGCAGCCGGGACATCTGCTGGATGGGAAAGCACATTTGGAAGATGACTTGTGCAGCCAGGGGACACACAGCGTGGACAGTCTGGGGAAAGTGATGGGAGAGGCCAACCACAAACACAGTCTGAATAACAGAGGTAAGAGCTTTAGCATTAATGTCACTCGCTATGTTTCCATTTACACGTTTTGATCTGCATTAAGTTATATCGAATGAAAAATGCCTTATGGAAACAGTAAAATTCGGTCTCATGGGATTTTATCTTGAAGGATATACGGCTTATGCGATAAACGCTGATGGAAACGTTATTATGGCGCGATCCATTTTGTGTAGCAAATCTTTGTTCGCAAATGTTTTCTCGAATGTTGTGCAATTCAGTGCGAAAATAAATGGAGACACCTTAAAATGTCTCAAATCAATTCGATATACCAATTTGATTGCAAACAAGCATATGACGTCATTATGCACAGGTTTTTATTCGCTTTAAAGCCATTGGATGGAAACACACATTCACCAGCTTTATTCGCATGAGTTTTTTTACCGAACTTCAGATAATTTGATTGACAAGTGGATGGAAACTTGGCTAATGTCAACCGCACTGTCTGTTCTCTATCCCAGTAAGCAATAGCCGTCATTTCAGCATCTAGGTTAGACCCGGTATAGTGTGGCTATGAGTAACCAACTTGTCGTTTTTGCCAAAATAATCATATATTATAATTTATAATCATAATCAAAAGTATGATATTCCACCATATAATCAATGTCAACAGTGAACAGTTTTTGGTTTCATTTCTTTGACATGTTATCTAATTGATGACTAGTCTATTCTTGGGCTATGGTTAGATGTCTATTAAATGTTCACTGACATCCCACATTTTGCTTAGACGTCAGGGCTGTGTTTGGACGGCTATTATACGTCTTTTAAATGCAAAATTGCTTGCTGGGATTAGATCCAACAGATCAATTCTGAGAATCCATGTGGACCGTTGAGATATCTGGATCTGATTGCAAAGAGAGTGCTTGCAAGGCTATCCTGAAGTTTCTCTTAGAGATTTTATCTGCCATTACATTCATCACTTAACATGATTGTCCAAGTAGAAGAAAATTCAGATTTTTTGGGTTGGGGGTAGCTGAGTTAGAGACTTTTTTAAAAAGTCAACCTATCATTTTCTTACAATTTTCGAGGTAGGATTGTGTTCCAGCACAAAGTAGTATGCTCATGCTTGTATGTTGAGTATCATCACTTCATCATCACAGTTAAAGTTCAATCTTAATCCTTGAAGCCACACTCAGACCTGTATCCAGTGAACATTAAATCAAAATTCATATTATCTTCAGAGTGATGGTAAAGTGCTTTCTCCATTGTTCAGCATGCTAATGATATATGTGATGGAAAGGGTCTTTTTTCCCCTCTCATCTCTTTCTAGTGACACTGATGTGGCACATTTGAGCACATCTGGGGGTTTGATGTGAAGTCACCTGCCAACCGCAGGCTAATTATAGCCATTGACCTGAATTCAATGAGAGAGAGAGTGAGAGAGAGAGAGAGAGAGAGAGAGAGAGAGAGAGAGAGAGAGAGAGAGAGAGAGAGAGAGAGAGGAGAGAGAGAGAGAGAGAGAGAGAGAGAGAGAGAGAGAGAATAAAAGAGAGAGACCCAATAACTCTTAGTTGATGAGTTGGTTAGATCGCCCTCGCATGAGAGAACAGTCAAGGCCAAAGTGTCTGATTACAAGACGTATATTCAATATGAACTTAACAAGATCCATCCATCCATCCATCGTATTGACAATCTGCCTACAGTTATTTTGTTATTATGATGGTAAAGCAAAACATGTAGTTATTGCTGTAAAGCAAACCATTATTTATCTTGTTTATAAATGTATCTGTTTCCGAGAATCATTTCCATACTCATTTTGATTTGTCAATAACAGAGACATATGAGTTGCTTAACAATGTAGATTAGATGCGTTTTGCATTTGATTTCATCATTAGTTGTGAGTACAGTAATTCATAAGAGAGCCTTCAGTGTCATTGAAAAAGAAAGAAAGAAAATGAACTGAGACCTGATTAAGGATGATGAGGGTGCTTCAATCAACACATCTGGCCTTGTGTTAAGTAGATCACGAGTGGTATAAAGGTCACATTGAGCAATGTTGGTGAAATGCCTTCAGCTCTATATTGGTCTTAAGTAGGAAATTATTAGAGCAACAAGACAATATGTGCATTTGTGCAGTAAAATGTATTTCATTCAAATGTTTTGTCATTGCTATCATTTTCTTTTACTCTAAAATAATAACTGACTTTGCATTTGATTGCATTGTATTGAAGTAGTAATGTTTATTTTTATTTTTGTTATGTTGTTTAGCTCATATTTATTGTGTTGTTGTCATGACTGATTTTGTGTGAGTTAGATGGTGCTCTTTCTGTGTGTGTTTATTAGTCATGATAATTATAGAAAGGCCATTACAGATCAACTCTTTGTTCTTTTGTTTAACCTTTATTATCATGCTGGTTATCATTATATTTTGATGCGCAAAGCAGGTTTTGAACATGTTGGTATATTAACATAAGACCAGCTAAAATGATTTGTCTGACTGAGCGTGTCTTTAATTTTCCACAGATACAACTGAATTTTAGTAAAGGAAGATGATTGTATTTGTCGTTTTGCATTAAAGGTTGTATCAGCGATTTCAGGCCCAAAAATAAATGATCACATACATTCATCTAATCTTTCCTAAGGATCCGCTTGCTGCCCGCCCCATAAGCAGGCTGTCAAAAAAACGTGTCTCTGTTGGCAGCCTAGGCTCTGAGATCTGCACACAAAAACAAATGTGTACAACCACCACTCAAAACCAAAATAAACAGAGTTCCACCAATCACTGACAGGGGCGGGTTTTGCTCCGACTTCGCGTCCAGCCGTGCACGAGCGCAAAACCTCACAAAACCCGCCCCTGCCGGTGATTGGTGGAACTCTGTTTATTTTGGTTTTGAGTGGTGGTTGTACACATTTGTTTTTGTGTGCAGATCTCAGAGCCTAGGCTGCCTACAGAGACGCGGTCTGAAATCGCTGATACAACCTTTAAAGTATAGTCTATAGCGTAATGTTTTGGATAAGATCTATTGTTTACTTTATTTAAGTGCGCGGCACAGTTTAATTGGCTCTTGCAGTCTGGAGCCCATGGCGCTGATATTGGCGCGTGTCTGTGGATGAAGGATGAGGATCCATCTGAGTGATGTTGACAAACAGAAGGAGGTAGAGGCCTGAATAAATAATGAAGCACATTTTCCTGGCATCAGGCCCGCACTTGCTCCAGGACTTCCGTATGAGCTCCAGCTCTCCAGCATGCATTATTATTTCAAATAATATGAACGTACACATCATAAAAACATAATTCCCACCCAAGGCATATGCAAAATAAAAAGGGGGACGGGGCCTGGTTGAGTCACTCCAAAAAAAGGCTGGATTGTTTCAACCCAAAGTTGGGTCAAATATGGACAAACCCAACCATTGGTTAAAAATTTAAATATAAAACTTAACCCAACGGTTGGGTTTGTCCATATTTGACCCACATTTTGGTTGAAACAACCCAGCATTTTTTAGAGTGTAGTAGTTAAAACTGGCGGTTATGGTAAGGGGTGGGACATATCCCAAACATGCTTGAAGCTGTTGACCAATCACAACACACTGGTTCAGCTGACCAATCAGAGCACAGTGTGCTTTTCAGAAGGAGGGGCTTCATACTAGAGACAGGAACTAAACAGGGGTGCGTTTCCCGAAAGCATCGTTAGCCAACTATGGTTGCAAGTTCCGTCGTTACCAATAGAGTTCAATGGAAATTGCGACCAACTAGCGACCATAGTTGGCTAACGATGCTTTCGGGAAACGGACCCCAGAGCGTTACTGACAGACTGGGAAGAGAGGAGCCGCAACAATGGAGAATATGGGAAAAGTGTTTTTTGAACATTCAAGCATGAAAACCTATTTTAGTAGAGTCCTGAAGCAAAATCAAAACTTTGTAAAAGGGGATAATATGGTCTCTTTAACTTAAGACCTTATGGTGCAACCGTACTCTGACTATCACAGAGAAATTGGGCCATTTGGCAACCTCCTGTGCAAAACCACAACAACCCATAGGCGTCGATTTCGGTGGGGACCGTGAGTAATTTTGTACCCGCCACGGATGTATCTAATACAAATAAATAAAACATCTCAAGTTAACTAGCAGAGCATTCATTTAGTTCGCTATTAAATTAGAGATCTAGCGCGAAAATGTGTTTTTGAACTCAAGCTGAGCGCTCGTTGCCGCTGCTATCAGTGTTATGGATACAGTGTTCTCTTGTGGTGCGCGCAGTCTTCTCTTCACTCGGACGCGCTCTTCAATCTATCGCCGTTGCGAAGACTCTCTATTAATTCTGGTGAGATCACAATATAAAATGCACACAAACGTGTCCCTGCTTGATACAGACTGTAACCAATGATGAACATATTCGGTTTTGATGAGAGAAAAAAAAAAACTATGCGAGTGCGGATTAGATCCCGTAACCTCTGACACGCTTGGCAAAAGATCTACCACTAGACAATTAAAGAACTCAGACGGCACTTGCGGATCGATTGATTTATTTACGGGTTGAGCAGAGAGGATGCACAGTTTGACAAGTTTGTACCCAGCACTTCTGAAAATGCACTTCTGAATGCGTCTTTGTCCCCAGCATATTTCAAACCAAGCTGACGCCCAAAGCACTATATGTGTCCTACTACTGTGGTGTTGAGTTTTGCATGGACGAGGTACCACACTTTTTCTTCACAAAATCTAAATCTGATATGCAGGGACAAAAGGTAAAGTCGTGGTCTAGTCATCATGTTGGCCCCTCATGACAGTGACAATATTTCTGCTTTCATAAAGGAGTCTTTCAGTTAATCACTGCACATGAATTATTGTCCCCTAAACAATAAATAGACACGCCACACTATATTGTTAAGGAGTGGACTCCTTCAGACTGGGGCTTCTCTCTGCTCGGCGCTTTCATAACTTCACTTGTGCATAATTGATTGTGTGGGATACGAATCTGTCGAGGGACTTTGATCCCAGAATAATCATCCTCAGTCATTTCAGGTCTGGAGAGAGTGTGTGTACGTGTGTGTGTGTGTGTGTGTGTGTGTGTGTGTGTACGTGTGTGTGTGTGTGTGTGTGTGTGTGTGTGTGTGTGTGTGTGTGTGTGTGTGTGTGTGTGTGTGTGTGTGTGTGTGTGTGTGTGTGTGTGTGTGTGTGTGTGTGTGTGTGTGTGTGTGTGTGTTGCTTACAGCTGCATTTTCAATACATTCATATATACTTTAACATATTTTTATTGCCAGTAAACTGGATTGTTTTATATTCTAAATCGTTCAGGGACCACTTTTATGAAAAATGACCCAGTGGTGAATGAAATAACAACAAGTAATAGAGGAAATATAGGAGCTGTGTGATGGAAAAACAATGTAATCATATTCGCTCTTTTCCAAAACCTTCTGCCAGCATATGCTTATTATAAGCTTTTCAGTTTACTCTGCCTATTTAATTATAATAGTTAAGCTATTATAGTTTTTTTTTTTTTCAGGAATATATAAACAAATTGTTGTATAGGAATTCTGCATTATTAAATCAATTTTGTTTTCCCCCATAAAAATCAATCTGTATGGATTAGCTGTCCAAACATTTTGCCATAAAAAAAAACAAACAAAAAAAACATAATCAATACAACCAAGAACCTATGTAACCAAGAGTCATATAAATCTTTAATTCAGCTGAATAAATGACGGCTGTCATCTTGTTCTCCTGCTCGACTCTTTGGACTGGCAGAAGGACGGCCTGTTAATTTAAGTGTTCCTGAACACTGTGATGGGTCGACTCGTCGTCAATGGGTCATCGTGAGGCAAAGACCACAATTATCATCAAACCATTCATTATTTACCATTCATCAGAGAGAGAGAGAGAGAGAGAGAGAGAGAGAGAGAGAGAGAGAGGAGAGAGAGAGAGAGAGAGAGAGAGAGAGAGAGAGAGAGAGAGAGAGAGAGAGAGAGAGAGAGAGGAGAGAGAGAGAGAGAGAGAGAGAGAGAGAGAGAGAGAGAGAGAGAGAAGAGATGCTGAGTTATGTGCATTCCTGTCTGAAAATGCATTTATAACCCGGCCTTACCCATACGTTCTCCCTAAAACCAGCTGGAAATGATGAATAACACTAGAAGCACCAAACCCTGATTGTAAGACTAAACTTGACACTGTAAACTTGTCCCTCAAATCTGATTGGTTGATTGAAATGTTGTTCCAAGATCAACAAAGATGTTGATCCTGGAACATGTTGTACTTGATGAAATCAAGGGTTGTGTGTGTGTGTGTGTGCATGTGCGTGCGTGCGTGTGTGCTTTGCATAAATAAATAATAAATGATTATCTATCTATCTATCTATCTATCTATCTATCTATCTATCTATCTATCTATCATCTATCTATCTATTTATCTATCTATCTATCTACAAAACAGCATCATGGTTACACACATGACACTAAAATAATGCCACAAACATTAATTTGAAAACAATTTGATCAAAACATCAAACCATAATTTACATAATTGATAAGAACAAACTAAAAAGAAACAGTTAGTTAAAACATCAAATATGAGCTGTCGCGGAGAATCATGCAGTTTTTCCCTGCAAATTATAAGATGACTTTGAATTTCAGTATAGGCTATTAAATAATATTTTACTGTAACAGTAAATGTCCAATTAGATCTATTACAGTTTTTCCACCTTAGTTTACCCAATTAACAGGTTTTTACCCTATCACTTTACAGTCTTTTACCGTTAAAATTATGATTTTTTTTTTTTTACCGTTTGTTCGTTTCTGTTGAAAGTCTACCCCCCTGATTTCTGTTCGTTCCACACTGGGACCTTGAACTTCCGGTACGGATCAGGACTCTTCCTGCGAGTCTCCCAGGATCCAGGTGTTGCTGTAAATCCTCTGGGACTGAGACACGGGCAGGGGTTCTGCTGGACGGATCCGATAGCCGACGTCCCGCGTGGAAACACTGGCCTTGTTTCAGGGTTCAGTAGCCGATCACAGAGACAGCATCAGATATGTGTTAACCGCTGTGAGAAGAGACCAGCGCAGACGAGAGCTCATACGAGACAGACCCTGGCTTTTTCTGGGAGGAAGTCCTGGCCTTTGCTCTCACACTCAGACGGAAGCTTGTGTCCTGTGTGTTTTTCTGCAGGTAAGGCTGTCGGGGGCTTTGTAAGCTCTGGATGTGCTCAGGGTGTCAAACACAAGAACGCCTCACTTTTATTAGATAGAGACAACCAGGGAGTTCACACACATACACACACAGACAAACATTGATATCGGTATGAACTCTGTTTCTCAGATATGAGGTTTTACATTTAACAAAAAAATCTTGTTTTTCTTGTTTTCCGGATAGAAAATAAAGTCTAAACATTCTTAAATCAAGATAAATTCACCAGACAAGAAAAACTGTGTAAGATTTTTAAGGCTTATTTTTAGAGAATATATCTTGAATTTAAGTGTATTTTGTGTCATTGACGATTTTTCTTTTACTTATTTTAAGCATACATTTGAAAAACAAGATAAATAATTTTCCAAATGTATGAAAACATATATGGTTATTACATTAAAAGTCATAATTGTAATTTTTGAGATGCTAAGTCATAATTAGAGTATAAAATGTCAAAATGATGACATTCTATAAGATAAAGTCAAAATAATGAGATAAAATGCATAATTATGACTTAAGTCGAAATTATTGCATAAGTCGCATTATGACAAAAAGTCAAAATTATGACATAAAAAGTAAGTAATGAAATAAGTCAAAATTAGTTTAAATTATGACACAGCTTATGACAAAATTATAAGATAAAAAGTCAGAGTTATGATGACAAAAAGTCAAATCTATAAGTTTATTAGTCAAGTCACCTTTATAGCGCTTTTTACAATACAGATTGTTTCAAAGCAGCTTTACAGAGATAACAGGAAAATAATGTTGTAATATTGTTAAATATAAAAGTAAATGTCCCCAACTAAGCAAGCCCAAAGCCAATGGCGAAGAAAGGTGAAAAAGGCGACTTAAAAAAGTCATATTAAACATTAAAAAGTCATAGTTATGACACAAAACGTCCACATTATGGAATAATGACTTTTGATTTTTTATGTCATGATTATGTGAAATGGACGTTTGCTATATTCAGAGACTTGCTGTATAAATAGACATTACATGATTGGACTTGTGAATGAAATCTGTGGTTGTAGTCTTTGGTTTTAGTGTGTGTGAAGCAGTGAACTGTTCTCAGCTGGTGAGTGACACATGCAAAACACACCGAGGGTCACTTAGAAATGGAAATCTTTTTCCTTTTTAGTAAATATTTCTCAGTCTGCTTTAGGCATCATGGAGTTGGTCATTAATATCAATAGCAGATATGCATAGTCTGTGGAGTTTGGTGTGTTTAAAGCTCTAGAACTAAACAACATTTCTTAAGAAAATGTGAGTGGTGTTTGTTTCATCATTCACCATGCATTAATTGTAATTTTTTATCATTTAGAAAAGTAGATGCCGACTTTTCTTTAACAAGACTTTTCCTTTTCCTTTTCATGATCTGAAGTATGCAAAGTTGTTTGTTTGTTCTTTATTGTTTCTAGTTTTCGATGTAAAATGGTTCAGAAATGTAAGATTTAAAGTGTGCGGGGAATATGAAGTATAAAAAATAAAAGCTCATTATGAGTAAAAGGTTTTTTATTACAGCTTGCAGATCTTTGATTTACATGGGGCAGATGTGCTGAAACTCGGAGAAATGCATTCGCTTGATACATTTGGACACATTTCAAAATGAGTTATTTTTCAAACCTTTATGAAATGCACAGGCTTCGGCCTAAAGTATGACAGACATAAAGTATAAACTATCATAGATTTCTCTGTATAAATCTGTGAAGTCCGATAAAAGCTTCTTCATTAGTTTTGAGTAGATCTGTATGTGTTAATGTTGACTGGCGATGTGGCTTTTTCAGCTTTTTGAAAATATGCTTTATATATCTAATAGCTCTTAAACGGATACATAATTTAGACCAGAGAGCTGTTGTAGGAAAGTAGATTCAAAATATTTATTGAAAAAATTAAGTCTACTATCATGGCATTTTTTAACAACATTCTTCACCGAATGAGCATAGAATATTTAATTAGAGTCATTAATATAAATCATTGTCACAAATTGGGGTCGGTCAGATTTTTTTTTATGTTTTTGAAAGAAGCTCGCTGCATTAATTTGATAAAATAACAATTTTCTATGTGAAAATATAGTAAAGTGTAATTTATTACTGTTATCAAAGCTGAATGTTCAGCATCATTAGAAATCAGAAACCTTCAGAAATCAGTATAATAAAGTTTATTATTTCTGTGGAAGAACCATGGTAAAAAAAAATATTGTTAGACAAGATTCAAAGTCATTTTTTGTAATTTGAAGTTGAAATTACTTAAACATCCAAGTTGATTGTACGGCATCATTATTATTATTTTTTACATTTCAAATTATTTGCAAACAATGTTGCTTACTTTCCTCAGTCTCATGATGCAAACACTCACCCAGCCCTGGCAGATAGTGACAGTGCAGAAGGTTTTATTGTATTGTTTTCTCTCTCTCTGAAAGCTCCTGAATGCTTGTATGCCCTCGGTTCGCATATGAATGCAAGTGTTTGCGTGTTTGTTTGCTCTGTCACATCGCTCACTTACAGTATGTGTGTGCCGCAGACAGATTACCCTTCCACAGACGCACTTTAGAAATAAATTATTTCCATGCTTTGATTCTATACCGTAAGCTGAAGCCACACACAGCACCCTTTAAATGACACAGATCAATGGAGGGGTTTTACATATACAGATATACTCTCAAAACATTATCCTGCTCACTCTCACACTTTAAATATGACACACACACAGAGAGCATCAATCCTCCTCAAGCTCTTTATCAATAACCTGTGACGACTAGTTTCCCACATGCGCTCGCTGCTCTGAATAAATCTGCAGGCTGCTCTCGATCTGAAGTGACTCCCGGTTCACATTATTATTAGTCCCGCGTGTGCCGCCTGTTGCCGGGCAGCTGTGGTGCGTTTCCAGAAAAGGGTCAGTAGTCACAGACTTCACTTAGATATGTCATCTTCACCATTAGGCAAGTTCTTACATGCTTACAGAGGTTGAACAGTCGTTGATTTTGCAATTACGTGATTCCAGAGGCACTGAAATAGCATAATAGCAGCATAATAACTGCAATAGCAGTTTTCTGATGCATGTCTGAGAAGTAGGCAATAGCAGGAGTGTTCAGAAATAGTTTAGAATAAAATAAATTGAATAATTTGTTCCGAGGAAACGAGGGCTTGTTTCAAACCTTGTACTGGAATGACCTGATTTCTTTAATCTTGCACTTCTCCTCGATTTTTATTTTTATTTTTTGCTGGTAACTGCAGATGCTAGTTGTTTCCATGCAAAGTTGCAAATTTAACTTAAGCACAAAGTTGAAGTTTTACATAAAACATGTGCGAATGTAGTAGTGTTTCCATCCCTTTGTTCAAAAGAACAAAATTGTCACTTGCAGAAAAATTGGCACATAAAGTATGTAATAAAAATGGAAGTTGCTGCAATCAGGGAAGCCACTGCAGCTTTTTGTGTACATCATAAATGACAGACGAAACGCTATAAACGCTGTCATGTAATCTTGCGTTCGGATGCTTGGGTTTGAGACGCTTCTGGGAGGGAATTAAACCAAATCATTCTGATGACAGACTTTGATTTACAAGTTTCAGAAACACCAAACCAACGTTTGAAATGCTGTGATGTGATTGGTCCACTGGTTACTCCGGTTATCCAATCACACTCTCTTTTTAGGTAAAGTTTTGTATGTTTTTTACAGGGTTTTTTTTAACATTTTTTTCATTTCTTTGCACATTGAGGGATTTATTCTGTAAACATGTTTCCATCATGGATGTCTTATCGGATAAAAAAAAATATCCGCCTCAATCGAGCACATACGTTTATGAGAATAAATTGAATTATTCACAGGAATAAACGACACTTCACAATATATTCCCATAAAAACAGAATTTATATGCAGATTTTTAGAATTTATGTGCGTCTTGGCATTTCCATCCATTTTTTTAATGCGAATATCCAAAATTTGCATAAAAATAGTTCACTTAAAAGAACTGGTTCAAAAGAATGATTCGTTCACGAACCGCCCATCACTACAGTCTGCAGGGAGAGATGGAGGCGGCAAGAGAAAAGGCGAAGACTGGGGAAGCTCCTCAACCGCAAATAACTACACAAATAGAAAGAGCAAAGTGTGGGAGACATTTGCCGAAATTAATGAAAGATGATGACCAGTGCTGGCTTTGTTATGTGTACTTCTTGCGATGCTATTTACACATTTATGTTACACGTCTATGGCCCTAATGATGCTACGATGAGCATTAACTACTTTTAAAAAAAGCGGATCAGGAAGCGGGTCGAGTACAATATTTTATTTCTTTTTTTTTGCGGTTCGAGTTACGGGCGGGTTAGTTAAAAACGTCGGTCGGGTGCGGGTTGTTTATACATTGACCTGCGCATCACTGGTATGGGCGGCGCGATCTTGGAAAATCTTTTCAGAAAGGATACAGAGGTGGTGTGATGTGTTGGGTCAGATCATGGCCGAGACGTCACATTTCAGGAATTCAACTCGGCGCAGCAAGTTATCAGCTGTCAATCAAGCTGTCAATCAAAGTTAACCACACCCTTATTTGTCATACATTTTATATCTAACTACGATCTAAACTAACGAGTTAGAAAAAAATTCACCCCCCTCACAGTTGTCAGGCACTCGGAACCTATCGAAAAATACAATAAAAGTCCATGTGACCAACCTGTAAAAACATGAATTTATGCTGTGAAAACGGACATTTTAACATGGGGGTCTATGGACATTTGCTCCCTTTTGGGACCGGCCCCTAGCGGATTTTACATGTATTGCAGTTGTTCGCACTTCCGGGTAGGCTTCATTTATCAGATTAGAATTTTGCCGCTTGGTCTAAACACATTGAGTGTGATTGGCTGATTTGATACATGCGTTAATGAGCAGTTGAACAGGTGTACTTATAATATTACATATTTCCCTCCGAATATTCTTTCTCATTCAGTCTTTTCATTGACTTCAGGAATCACATAATCTGCATTCTGACTCGACTGCTGCAACTGACATGTTGCTTTTCACCATTATGTCACATTATATAACTCTGAAGAATGAGCTGAAGTTTGTGGAAACACAACTGTTAGGTGTGTGTATACTGTATATACACAATATAATTTGACCTACTTGAATATCTACAATTAATGCGTTGGCATACAAGGAAACCAGAGAAAGAGAATATATGCATGCATTGTATATTAAACATTAATGTTATAATTAAACATTAACTATTTTTAATTTTAAAATATTTGTAATTATATATAAAGGTGTGTGTGTGTGTGTGTGTGTGTATGTGCGTGTGTGTGTGTGTGTGTGTGTGTGTGTGTGTGTGTGTGTGTGTGTGTGTGTGTGTGTGTGTGTGTGTGTGTGTGTGTGTGTGTGTGTGTGTGTGTGTGTGTGTGTGTGTGTGTGTGTGTGTGTGTGTGTGTGTGTGTGTGTGTGTGTGTCTAATGTGCTCTAAACACTGATTGTTGATCAGGAATCATCCAGTGTGAAGTTCATAGTGACAGGATAGCCGTGTGTAGCAAGATCTTCATTTATTTCGCTTTTGGAGTCTCTCCTCCCCTTTTATAATGAGGATATTGAGAGAGTGTCACACTGTGGCATTAGCAGATGGACTGTGTCTCAGTTACTGATGGACGTCAAAGACGAGGTGAAGGCGAAAATTAAAATGCCCTCAGAACATCCCTGATCTCTGAACTGAAATCCCCAGCGGATGCAGGCAAAGTGAAAATGTCAAGTAGGTGAAGGAAGAAACATTTAGCTGTTAAAATATCCCACAGAAATCCCTTCTGTTGTCCTCAATCCAACCGCTTCAACTGACTCACACAAACATTTACTGCTGAAACTGTCTGAACCACATTTTTTTCTGTTGTTCAGGAATAACAGCATCTATCTTCTCAGCTAATAGGGAACGTTCTGGCAAGATTCTCTCAAAGTTACGAACAAACATTCTTCCAGTAATGTTAATAGAATGTTTTTTGAGAGTAATCTGATCTTAAATAATGTTCTCAAAGCATGTTTTTTTTTTTTTTTTTTTAATTTTTTTTTATGCATCATTCATGAAATGTTTTAATAGCTTGTTTGCATATGACGGACGGATGAAGGGCAGGAAGTGATTTGCTTTATTTAGGAAGCACTATAACAAACTCAAAATGCCTATGTGTTGCCTCGTTTGCTCAAATCGAGAAACCACGAGAAGTTTTTATCATGTACCAACAGTTGTTGTTCATAAGGGAGAAAAATGCAAGAAATTGACACAAAAATGGCGGAAAAAATGGCTTGCAAACCTACGTCGTATGTTGTTAACGTTATCCCGCCTACAAATGGTACAAAACGCTGCCGCCAGGTTTCTTATCGGTACTCGAAAGAGGGAACATATTTCGCCTGTTCTTGCTTCGCTTCACTGGTTGCCGGTCGAATACCGTGTCAAGGTATTGTTGTACGTGTTTAAGGGGTTAAATGGCCAGGCACCTCAATACATTACGGATCTTCTCCACAGGAATTGTTCTAGACCCTTAAGGTCCTCGAACAAGTTGATGATTACTGTACCACGATCTAGACTGAAACTAAAAGGGGATTGTGCCTTTTCTGTCGCTGCTCCACGTTTGTGGAATGATTTGCCGGATCATCTAAGGCATTCTCCCACTGTTGATAGTTTTAAATCTTTACTAAAGACTTATTTTTTCTCTTTGGCATTTGGTCAAATGTAATTTTATGATGGGTTTATGTTGTGTTTGTGTCGGTTGCATTTATGCATTTTATATTGTTTGAATTGACTGTACAGCACTTTGGTCAGCAGTGGCTGTTTTAAACGTGCTTTATAAATAAAAGTGCCTTGCAAAACTACGTCTGCGGTCGGGAGGAGCCGAATGGGAAAATGCCCGTGTGTGCAGTGATGTTTGTGTAACGTTCCAGTTTCCCAAGTTTGTAAAGTCAAAGTATGTCTGTAAGACGAGGTCTTTGCTGATATCTACCGCCTCAATGGCAAATCTTTCAATTCAGTTGAAAAATCGCTCTTCTTCATAACGTAAGGATCACGTCCAACTTATGTTTCGATTTGTTGTTTATATCTTTCTCTTGTAATAGCGTGTAAAGTAGTACAGTACAGACTTTCCTCCGTCTCGTCCATTCAACTTTCCCGCATCATCACAATCACGTGACTGTGAAACCACCGATTGGACTTTTGTCTAACGTTTAAAAAAAACAGTGCTTGTTTCGGAACATTAAGAAAACATTCAAAAGTAACGTTCCCATAATGTTTGCAGAATTCTAAACGGAATGTTCCATTTGCATAACATATTAAAAAAAAAAAAAACCTTCAGAGAACATTCCAAAATAACGTTTTCAATAATAACGTGCATCCATGTTTCTGAAGACCGGTTAGATGTTACTGGCGTGCAAATGTGGCCAGTCAAAGAGTGTTTTTTGCAGATGATTTTCTATAATCGTTCACAGGACATCAGCCAGCCGTTCTGAACAGACCATCATGGCATCACCTCGACAGACCTCTTCACTCAGCACAACATTCAGGGGAAATCACTCTAATTTATGGCACATTCCATTAACTGAATTATCTGCGGCTCTGATGAATTGCTCGGCCATAATAATTACATTTGCATAATGTCTTTTCTGGTTCATTTCCGCCCTTACATGTGTTCGTAATTACCGAAGTGCCGGCATGCCATGAACCTACTGATATTTTTCCCCCACGAAAAAACTTCGGGTTTGTGTGAATTTTGGGGTTTGTGTGTTTTATGAAATTATATATTTGCCAAATAAATTAGTTTTGAGTGGCAGGTTGGTTATACAGATGCTCTCATTTAACTGTGTTTATACGATACGACTGTAATGAGTATATAGCAGCTGCATGCTAGATTTGTATTTTGAGTTTTCGTATGCGATAGTAAAACATTTGTTTTTCACAACATAAAAACATAGATCATGCTGATGTGCTTATTAGTCAATCAAATGATGAATCCCGTAAATCAATATTTTTTCCTGAGAAAAGCAGATGAATAAATTTCATTTAATTTCATGTCATTTAATTTCATTACATTTTTATATTATATATATATATATATATATATATATATATATATATATATATATATATATATATATATATATATATATATATATATATATATATACAACTTTTATTTTTTTTATCACAAATATGGTTCACACAGGACTTCAATACTGTAATTAATTACACTAAATTACCATCCTTAAAAAAATACTACAATGCAATTAAAAATGTATCAATGTATCCAATAAAACAATATGTTTTTGTGGTAAATTTTTTTTTGCAAGTTTATGGCTCACCAGCATTTCAGTAATTACTGGAACATGTAAGGGTTTGAAATTAATCAGAAAATATATCATGCAAATGTTATTATTTAATGCATTCTTATAATATTGTATTGTATATCAAACATGAGGACTGTTTTTTGTAAACACCAACACACTATCATGGCTCTCATGGTGGCAAATTTAAGTTAGTTTAGCTGGTCTATGAGCCTGAACGACTGGCAGGTGCCAAAAATATCAATAACATTGAGTTGACTTGATCCTTAACCCTCTATGGTACGGTGTTGCCTCCAGGCAACATGGTCTGTTTTAGCTTTTTTTAAATAAAAACTAATACAATTTTATTGGTCAATGCTCTCTAAGGGGAGGGGAGCATGACCCACAGGGGTCCATTGTGTTCCCTCTTTCAGCACACGTGCACATGTCACATGGCTCTATATTTTCTCCACTGAAAAGGTCATTTTTCACTAATTTCTGTCCAGATAATCAACTACAAAAAATCTTAGTCACATTCATTGTTAAGTAAAGAAGTATTTTCAAAAACATTACATTATATATCATCAAATGTATCATGGGAAATTACATAAAACTGCATGTTGCCTCGAGGCAACATTGTACCGTAATGGAATCACATTATGCCATACCGGGCATACTAGGTTTGAATACAAGTATATTTTAATTGTAAGGAAAAGAGTTTGAATTATGTCAATGTATCTCCATTTTTACAATCTGAAAATTCAGCATGGTTCGACGGGACATTTGGCCACTATAGTGGGTAATCGGACAAATAGTGGGTTCGTGGGACGGGGCGTGTGGCTTGTGAATGGTCAGCGGGGGTCAACGGGACATTTGTCCACTATAGTGGGTAATAGGACAAATAATGGGTTCGTGGGACAGGGCGTGTGGCTTGTGAATGGTCAGCAGGGGTCAACGGGACATTTGTCGACTATAGTGGGTAATCAGACAAATAGTGGGTTCGTGGGACGGGGCGTGTGGCTTGTGAATGGTCAGCGGGGGTCAACGGGACATTTGGCCACTATAGTGGGTAATATGACAAATACTGGGTTCGTGGGACGGGGCGTGGGCGTAGCTTGGGAGTGGTCAACCGGGGTCGACGGGACATTTGGCCACTATAGTGGGCAATTGGACAAATAGTGGGTGAGTGGGATGGGGGCGTGTGGCGCCACACAGGATGAAGGCGGCGCTGCTTCTGGGATTTTGGGGTGCTCCTGTCGGGCACCTGGGGGGGTCAGGCCCCCTGACCTCACACGGTCATAAGGTCGGCCTGGGAGGTCTTCCACATGTTTGATCTTGCTGTTGTTGAGGCGTGGCCTTCATATTAGGATAAGGTTATGGTGATTGTTAATGTTTTACCCTGAAACAACACCGATTGTAATGTTTTGATATGATAACTTGATATTATAGTTTGTAGTACTTGCGTTCCACGATGGTACACAGCTGGATAATAAATGTTACTTTTTATTAAATATGAAATGTGTAATTCATTAAAAACTTGATAAATATGTTTGCTCAAGTGTTTAGTTAAATAAATTGATGTTTTCAATAAATCTATTATTTTTTTCTTCATGAAAATGTCAAATGTTTCAATTTGTCCATTGTGGTACAATGTTGCCTTGAGGCAACAAACTTTTAATTCATAAATAAATGTAAAAATAATGATAATGTTTATTGATATTGTTATAGTGTCCAATTTTAAGCAGGAAAAACATAACAAATATTTTTTTTCTCACTGATATCATATTGCGTACCATAGAGGGTTAAATAATCAGCTAAATTTGTAATGTTGGCATTAAACAGAAGTTGCATTCATCTTTACCTCGTTTTTCTGCCATATATCCAATTGAAACTGCTTCTGGAACAAGAAAATATGTGGGCGGGGATTGGTTTTGTCTGTGGGCAATTGATTGGATGGTTGTGGTTTGCTATTGGCTGATCTCATGTGATTGACAGGTTGCCCCGCCCTCATCATCAGAGAGGAGAAGAGATGCTTCACAAGCTTATTCTGATTTAAGATTACCAGGAACATGAATTTAAAACAATAATGATGTGCTCCGATAAATATTTTGCAGTAAATATATCCAAAGTCCATTTCATGGTGACTGTTAAAATCATTCTCAGATTTTTTTTTTAGGAATGCATGACTAGCATGAATGTAATACTGAAAACTTAGTAAACACATCATGTACAAAGGTTATGGCAGGCTTTAGGGAGCGTTGCATACTAACACGTAGTTGAGGGCACACACTTAAAACAACATATGAAGAAAAAAATCTGCATTGTTTCCAACATGCATGTACGTCTCAGGAGCTTTGGCTGAGCTCAAACTCCATTAGGATCTTCCCATGAGAACAAACCTGGCGGATCGATCGGCTCGGCCTGTCAGTTTTCATCTGTGTGATTTTTCCAGATGCAAAAAGGTCTCTGGGAAGGAAAGGCTTACAGCGCTGGCCTTCTGTAAACCGCTAATGGCGTCCGCTTCTGAACTGAGCTTCCTCTGGGTTTATTCCTGTGTGTCATTGAAGAGCGCTACAGAGATTGCCTATACTGTTCCAGTGGCCTTGGTTCTGGAAGTATAGTCATTTTCAACAAAAAAATGTGTTAAAGGGCACCTATTATGGAATTTTGAAAATTTCATGTAGTGTGTATCATAGATCTAAGTGAACAAAAACATCCTGCAAAGTTTTATATATGAAAGTTCACCATGAAAAAAGTTATTGTCTCTCAAAAGTATGAGTCGACTCTGAGTCAATTTAATGAATCGTTTTTCCAATGAGTCATTTTCCTTTGCGTTGTGACGTCAAGACGAAAAATTATCAAATTGGCCGCGCCCACTCATTGCGCGCGCCGCGCAGACACCAGAGAAAACTTGAAAACATCATGTCGACTACAAGACGCTGTTCTGAAGTGCGAATCAAAAGCGATCTTTTTTTCACTGGCCAGGGATGAGCATGTGAAGAATCAGTGGCTAGAGTTTATATTTACAACTATACCACACAAGTATAGCCCAACCTTGTGCTGTGTTCACGTCATTTTAATGACGATTCCTTTACAAACATAAATGCTTTCAAGTGTGGATTCGCGAGCCGGCTGACACTGAAGGAACGTTCAGTACCAGTTTATTTGGATCGGCTTCCTCCTCCGAATCACAACCCATTAATAATTGTTGCTTTTATGGGTTTTGTAGCATGCTCAATAAGTGTGTGTGTGTGTGTGTGTGTGTGTGTGTGTGTGTGTGTGTGTGTGTGTGTGTGTGTGGTGTGTGTGTGTGTGTGTGTGTGCTTGTTTTTGTGATATTGAGGACTCAAATGTGTATAATGACATGTGTATTACACTGGTATTACAACTTACACGTGAAATATGAGGACATTGCATGCGTCCTCATATTTCAAACAGCTTAAAAATCATAAAAAACAATGTTTTTTTTTTAATGTTAAAATCCAGCATGTCTCCTGTAAGGGGTAGGTTTAGGGACAGGGGCAGTGTAGGGGGATAGAATATAGTTTGTCCAGTATAAAAACCATTACGCCTCCGGAATGTCCTCATAAGTCACAAAAACAAACATGTGTGTGTGTGTGTGTGTGTGTGTGTGTGTGTGTGTGTGTGTGTGTGTGTGTGTGTGTGTGTGTGTGTGTGTGTGTGTGTGTGTGTGTGTGTGTGTTGTGTAAGTTACGCTCAGTGCAGCTTCTAGGTCTCCAATGTCAATTTTTTTTAAATATGTGAAATGTTTGTCGTTGTTATTGGAGTTGTCATAAAGAATAGAGCGTATTGTAGTACTGCCGTGCTTTATCAATATCTTTATTCGTTGGGCTAACGCAAACAATAAATGACTGGGTCATCTGACCAATCACCGCAGATTAGCATCACGTAAAGGAGGGGTTTGGAAATGAGTCGTTGAACGAATCATTTGGGAGTCGGTGAGCAAATCAGGTAAAAATAAATGCATATTATAAGACAACAAAAGTGTTTTTTGTCATTGCATGCATGTAAAACTGTTGTTGGGGACTCCCAGAACAATATTAGGAACATTTTAAATGCCATAATAGGTGCCCTTTAAGATATCCCAGCTATCACTGAAATCTCACTGACTTTTAGCATCCACAGATGCATATTTCATAAAGTGTGATTGTAATTTTGTCTTCTGTCCTCATTGATTTAAACTGACGACAGCACTGATTACCCCTGATGGATCCTTTTCACAAGACGAGTTCTGTTAATGGCCTTCATGTAATTATCTCCTCCTCGTCAAGCCGGCTCACTTCCGTTCCGTTTTTTGATTATTTTTTTTGCGTTAAGAGATGCCAGTGTTCAAAACACATGTACTGTAGATAAAAAAGTGAGGCGTTGATGGATCAGATGACATGAGAACGGGATGCTCTGGGTTGAGATGTTTGGAGGATGAAAAAATGAACAACATTGGAAAAAACAGTGAAATGAAACAAATGATACTTCAATGAGCAACTTTAGAAATGTACAGATCCTTTTAGGTTAATGGAGTATTGAATTCATGGAATTAATAAGGTCATTTTGCTGTATTATCATTGAGATTAATTAAATATGTTAATTCCCCATCACATTTATTTAATGCTTCTGCTTCATTCATTTCTGTGATTTCTGGTGCCGAATTCAACTCGTATTCCAACATCGTTTTACCCAAACCTTAATATACATTCACCTAAAGGATTATTAGGAACACCTGTTCAATTTCTCATTAATGCAATTATCTAATCAACCAATCACATGGCAGTTGCTTCAATGCATTTAGGGGTGTGGTCCTGGTCAAGACAATCTCCTGAACTCCAAACTGAATGTCAGAATGGGAAAGAAAGGTGATTTAAGCAATTTTGATCGTGGCATGGTTGTTGGTGCCAGACGGGCCGATCTGAGTATTTCACAATCTGCTCAGTTACTGGGATTTTCACGCACAACTATTTCTAGGGTTTACAAAGAATGGTGTGGAAAAGGGAAAAACATCCAGTATTCGGCAGTCCTGTGGGCGAAAATGCCTTGTTGATGCTAGAGGTCAGAGGAGAATGGGCCGACTGATTCAAGCTGATAGAAGAGCAACTTTGACTGAAAGAACCACTCAGGTATGCAGCAAAGCCTTTGTGAAGCCACAACACGCATAACCTTGAGGCGGATGGGCTACAACAGCAGAAGACCCCACCGGGTACCACTCATCTCCACTACAAATAGGAAAAAGAGGCTACAATTTGCAAGAGCTCACCAAAATTGGAAAGTTGAAGACTGGAAAAATGTTGCCTGGTCTGATGAGTCTCGATTTCTGTTGAGACATTCAGATGGTAGAGTCAGAATTTGGCGTAAACAGAATGAGAACATGGATCCATCATGCCTTGTCACCACTGTGCAGGCTGGTGGTGGTGGTGTAATGGTGTGGGGGATGTTTTCTTGGCACACTTTAGGCCCCTTAGTGACAATTGGGCATGGTTTAAATGCCACGTCCTACCTGAGCATTGTTTCTGACCATGTCCATCCCTTTATGGCCACCATGTACCCATCCTCTGATGGCTACTTCCAGCAGGATAATGCACCATGTCACAAAGCTCCAATCATTTCAAATTGGTTTCTTGAACATGACAATGAGTTCACTGTACTAAAATGGCCCCCATAGTCACCAGATCTCAACCCAATAGTGCATCTTTGGGATGTGGTGGAACGGGAGCTTCGTGCCCTGGATGTGCGTCCCATAAATCTCCATCAACTGCAAGATGCTATCCTATCAATATGGGCCAACATTTCTAAAGAATGCTTTCAGCACCTTGTTGAATCAATGCCACGTAGAATTAACGCAGTTCTGAAGGTCAAACACAGTATTAGAATGGTGTTCCTAATAATCCTTTAGGTGAGTGTAGACATAAATTAAGCAATATAGGTAAACATGTTGTACAATTATGAAATAATGTTGAATGTTAATTCTCACAATTTTTGTCCATCCATTAAAAGTCCAATAAAAGTTAATAAAGATATCATAAAAGTAATCTATATAAACTGAGTGTCTAATCAAAGTATTTTGAAGAGATACTGTCACTTTATATGAGAAACAGATTTAATTTAGGGAAATAGAGGTTAAAAACCACAAACCTCGCACATCAAACACGTTTGAGCTTCAGTTTATCATCATCTGATCAACTAAACATCTAATCCTGCATGAGAATCTCAATAGCTAAATAAACAGGCTTGACGTCTTTTAAATTAGAAAAAGCACTTGCTGTATGTTTTTCTTTGATGTCTTTAACTATATTTTTATCACGTGTATCAAATTTAGAGCAGATTCTCCAGTCACTTAGTCAGATTATACGGATGACAGCATGAACAGGTTTTGTGTCGCAACAACATTATGCAGGTTAAGGCAAGTTTATTTATTTAGCACATTTCATACACAGTGGTAATTAAATGTGCTTTGCAAAAACAAATAACAAATAGTATCATAAAAAGGTTCATAGAAAATAAAAAAAGCAAATTAAGAAGTACAAATTGAAGAAAATAGTACATTTGGTAAAATTAAATAAAAACCATGCATTAAAAATTTAAAAGAAACCAATAGAGGTTTCAGGTTTAGCATTGTTTTGAGTCGCCACTGAAATTTTGATAATGAAATACACAAGACGAATGACAAGACAAGGGACACATGGCAGGATCACATGACAAACAGGGAATCACATGACAGACATGGAAACATGACATGAACAAACCCAAAACAAAGACAAGACCAAAACGTGACACAATAAAGGTTTTCCGCCACTGAAATCTCGATAATGAAACAAAACCAGTATAAAATCAGCCTCTGGAGCAAAACCAGCTTCATGTCAGGAAGTTAAACGAGGCTATAATGGTTTGACAGGTCTTGTGGTGCGACTCTGTCAAAGTTCAAACGAAATCTCTATCACTGGCCCCAAAGATATGAAGGTATAGCATTGCCCCATAGATATGAAGATATTGCTCTTAGTTCTCGATCGCTGCTGCTTGAGAGAGTCATATGACACTAGTGTAACGATGATATTTATAAAAGGCCAATATGTCTCTGTAGGATCACTCATTCTTAAGAAAAGCTAAAATACCTCTTTCCAACCAGACTCTCTTGCCATAACAATTCTCACTCCGCGTGTTTCGAATTGACGCTTATTCTTCAGGGAGTGATTCAGGGCAAAATCTGCATTAAGAGCCAATTTATCTGCAGAGTCCTGAAGCTCTGTATGTTATCAGCGTGAGACCCGCAGAGCCACAAAGATACATTCATATTTCATCCGGCCTGTGGCAAGAGAGGCTATAGATAGCAGGAAGAACAGAACAAGTGCAGACACAGCCAAAACAACCCAGCTGGGTCATGCTTACTGTACTGTACTGTACTGTACATCTTCATCACACTGGATATGTGTGCATCATATACGATTAATTAAAGGGTTGTTCGCCAAAAAAAAAAAAAAAAGTAATTATTTACTCAGTCTCACGTCGTCCCAAACCCGTAAGACTTTAATTCATCTTAGGAACACAAATGAAGATGTTTTGAATGAATTCTGACATCTTTCTGGAACATTTTGACCATTTTGTACACATACTGTACTCACCCTGTTATTACCGAACATCTGCTTTACCCCTTTATAGAAAAACAAAATCTTAAATTACAACTCAATCATATTCATTATTTTTTAAAGTGAGTCAAATGGTTCTGGGAGAAAGAAAAGATCAAGCCATTCTTTTATAAAAGAAGAAAAACCCGGGAGTAAAAATAAAGCTTTGTGGATTGAGAGGTTGAAAGACGAAACAAGAATATGTCCAGTTGTTTCTCCTCTTTGCTCTGTTTTTCAGAGATGTTTATTCCCGTCTCGAGAGCCTTTCCTTCAGTTTGGAGAGGATGTACATGCAAAGAGAGAAAAGAGTGACATGAAAATAGGTCAAATGATGACAACGGATCACTCATAACTATAACTCACACTTATGTATTTTCATATCTTTATAAAATTAATAAGAAGTCATTTTCTACAGAATTGCATTCACTTGAGGAAAAAAATCTACTCTGTTTTTCTGAATTAACGAGTTAATTATCTCAGAATTACGAGATAATTTTTCATGAAAAAAAGTTTTTGCTCTGTTTTTCTGAATTAACTCGTTAATTCAGAAAAACAGAGCAAAAACTTTTTTTATTCTCAGAATTATGAGATACATTTTTCTTGAAAAACATTTTTTTCACTCTGTTTTTCTGAATTAATGAGTTACTCATAATTTTGAGATAATTAAGTCATTAATTAAAAAAAACAGAGCAAAAACTTTTTTCCATAAAAATTATCTCATAATTCTGAGATAATTAACTCATTAATTCAGAAAAACAGAGCAAAACAAATTTTTCTTTCTAAGAAGTCATTTTCTACAGAATTGCATTCACTTGAGGAAAAAAATCTACTCTGTTTTTCTGAATTAATTATTAATTAATTATGTTCATCTGAGTTAATTATCTCAGAATTACGAGATAATTTTCATGAAAAAAGTTTTTGCTGTTTTTCTGAATTAACGAGTTATTTATCTCAGAATTACGAGATAATTTTTCACCAAATTTTTTTTGCTCTGTTTTTCTGAATTAACGAGTTAATTATCTCAGAATTACGAGATCATTTTTCATGAAAAAAAGTTAACTCGTTAATTCAGAAAAACAGAGCAAAAACTTTTTTTTTATTCTCAGAATTATGAGATACATTTTTCTTGAAAAACATTTAAGTCAGAAAAACAGAGCAAAAACTTTTTTTCATGAAAAATTATCTCGGAATTCTGAGATAATTAACTCGTTAATTCAGAAAAACAGAGCAAAAACTTTTTTTTATTCTCAGAATTATGAGATACATTTTTCTTGAAAAACATTTTTTTCACTCTGTTTTTCTGAATTAATGAGTTACTCATAATTTTGAGATAATTAAGTCAATAATTCAGAAAAACAGAGCAAAAACTTTTTTCCATAAAAATTATCTCATAATTCTGAGATAATTAACTCATTAATTCAGAAAAACAGAGCAAAACAAATTTTTCTTTCTAAGAAGTCATTTTCTACAGAATTGCATTCACTTGAGGAAAAAAATCTACTCTGTTTTTCTGAATTAATTATTAATTAATTATGTTCATCTGAGTTAATTATCTCAGAATTACGAGATAATTTTCATGAAAAAAGTTTTTGCTGTTTTTCTGAATTAACGAGTTATTTATCTCAGAATTACGAGATAATTTTTCTCCGATTTTTTTTTGTTTTGCTCTGTTTTTCTGAATTAACGAGTTAATTATCTCAGAATTACGAGATCATTTTTCATGAAAAAAAGTTAACTCGTTAATTCAGAAAAACAGAGCAAAAACTTTTTTTATTCTCAGAATTATGAGATACATTTTTCTTGAAAAACATTTAAGTCAGAAAAACAGAGCAAAAACTTTTTTCCATAAAAATTATCTCATAATTCTGAGATAATTAACTCGTTAATTCAGAAAAACAGAGCAAAACAAATTTTTCTTTCTAAGAAGTCATTTTCTACAGAATTGCATTCACTTGAGGAAAAAAATCTACTCTGTTTTTCTGAATTAATTATTAATTAATTATGTTCATCTGAGTTAATTATCTCAGAATTACGAGATAATTTTCATGAAAAAAGTTTTTGCTGTTTTTCTGAATTAACGAGTTATTTATCTCAGAATTACGAGATAATTTTTCACCAAATTTTTTTTTGCTCTGTTTTTCTGAATTAACGAGTTAATTATCTCAGAATTACGAGATCATTTTTCATGAAAAAAAGTTAACTCGTTAATTCAGAAAAACAGAGCAAAAACTTTTTTTCATGAAAAATTATCTCGGAATTCTGAGATAATTAACTCGTTAATTCAGAAAAACAGAGCAAAAACTTTTTTTTATTCTCAGAATTATGAGATACATTTTTCTTGAAAAACATTTTTTCACTCTTTTTTTCTGAATTAATGAGTTACTCATAATTTTGAGATAATTAAGTCAATAATTCAGAAAAACAGAGCAAAAACTTTTTTCCATTAGAATTATCTCATAATTCTGAGATAATTAACTCATTAATTCAGAAAAACAGAGCAAAACAAATTTTTCTTTCTAAGAAGTCATTTTCTACAGAATTGCATTCACTTGAGGAAAAAAATCTACTCTGTTTTTCTGAATTAATTATTAATTAATTATGTTCATCTGAGTTAATTATCTCAGAATTACGAGATAATTTTCATGAAAAAAGTTTTTGCTGTTTTTCTGAATTAACGAGTTATTTATCTCAGAATTACGAGATAATTTTTCTCCGATTTTTTTTTTGTTTTGCTCTGTTTTTCTGAATTAACGAGTTAATTATCTCAGAATTACGAGATCATTTTTCATGAAAAAAAAGTTAACTCGTTAATTCAGAAAAACAGAGCAAAAACTTTTTTTATTCTCAGAATTATGAGATACATTTTTCTTGAAAAACATTTAAGTCAGAAAAATTATTTTTTGATTTTTTTCATTAAAAATGATCTCGTAATTCTGAGATAATTAACTCGTTAATTCAGAAAAACAGAGTACATTTTTTCCTCAAGTGAATGCAATACGCTTCCGTAGTTTTCTTTCACCTACAGTTAGAAATTGCATCACAGCTGGTCGTGTTTTTGAGTCGTCGTGTCAGATTGTGATGTTGCTATAGTTACGGACACTAAGCAGGCCGAGAGTGTTTGGTGATTACGGTTTATCTGAGTTCTCATTGACAGCCGCTGTGCGAGCGTTTATGGATTGTCTTGGCACAGCGCTGATGGATGTGGATTGTGACGGAGCAGGAGGCAGGAGGCCAGTCTCTGCTGAAGCCCAGAGGAAACTAGGCCCATTGTTTTGTTGGCACGACACTTCAGACAATCAGTCACAAATTTGTTCAAATGTCTGTCAAGCTTTTAAAGTATATTTATCCTATGCCAACTGAATATAAAAGGGAGGAGACCGAATGTGGATCTGGATTTATCTTTGCTCATTCTTAAAAAAGAAAATAAATAGTATTGGAGTAATTAGAATCTAATAGGAATTGTGTTAAAGGCACACTATGCAGGAATTCCGTTTTTGTCAAACAGTGCCCCCTAGAGTCGCTGTGGAGTACTTGTATTTAACGTCACTGTCGTAAATAGCACTCAAGTAGAGCGTCTCTGCCATAGACTGGTCTCTGCACTCACGGCCTGATTCCCCTGTGAAGCTGTTACATTAAGGTACAAATCTTGCATAGTGTGCCTTTAAATAAGAGATCTAGCGCTAAAATGTGTTTTTGAACTCAATCTGAGCGCTCGTGTCCGCTGCTATCAGTGTCATGGATACAGTGTCTCTTGACTCGGACGCGCGTGATTTTTTTTCCCAAACCACTTCAGCGGAAATCCCGCCCTGCAGCTGATTCTAAAGTTTTCATTGGTCATGTCAATCACTGTACAGATTGCCTACACCCAACCCTGAACCCTAAACCTACCCGTCACTGTAACCTAAACCAATGAAATCGGTTGCAGGGCGGGATTTCCGCTGAAGTGGTTTGGGAAAAAAAATTACGCCTCGGACGCGGTCTTCAATCTATCGCCGTTGCGGAGACTCTCTATTCATTCCGGTGAAATCACAAAATAAAATGAACACAAACGCGTCCCTGCTTGTTTTAGCAGTTTTAAACTTTCTCCTTGCCTCAGCCGTGGCCAGGAGTCGAGCAGGCGGAAAAATAGTAGCAAATGCCTCATGAGTATATCAGAGCCTGTGGTCATGTGACGGTTGTAAAGCGATACGTTCTCCAGGTCACATGACCTGGCCAAAGAAGCCTTCTCCAAAATTACATAGGCGGTATTTCAGGAGGGCCGCCCCGCTCGAGCACTGATAGTGTGAAGCGCTGTATATTGGCCTGAGGAATCATTTAAAATATCTCATATGTGTCAACTGTTTAGGTTGTCTGCGGTGTGCCTTTAATGACACATGACTGTATAATAAGATTTAAAGGAATATAAAATGAAAATGAAGTAACCATTTACTCAACCTGGTGTTGTTTTAATACACATTTAATACACACATATATATATATGGTATATTCAAAGTGTTGTTATGATAGTGTTCAAACCAAAATGTAGTGTATTATTTCAGGAAAATCCCGACCTTGGGCGTCTTCTGTGCACGGCTGCACATTCATGAGAATCTATTAGCGACGCAGTTCACTAATAAAGTCTCACAACCGCACAGCCATGCACAGATGATCAATGTTGGCGGAGGTCGGGATTTTCCTTAAATAATACATAAAAATGTTTGTTTTTCCCCAAACGCACGTTTTTTATTAAAGCTTGATGCTTTTCACTATTTACTGCCATTATATGGACGAATGTGAACAGGACATTTTTTTATTTTCATTTTCTGATCCATAAAAGAAAGACGGGCATGCAGCATTAGAACAACACCAGGGTGAGTAAATGATGACTTCATTTTCATTTTAGGGTGAACTGTTCCTTTAATTCTTAACTCTTTCCCTGCCATTCTGGCTTTCCGTGTTTTCACTGTTATACGGTTGGGGGCGCTATTACGCATCTTCTGAAAGAGTAATGATCTCCTGATCTAAAGACAAGTGAAGAAGAAGCAGAAACAAGTGATATCATACAGTAAGTAATCATATGCATATGTAAAATAACGCGATCATTAATATTAAACAGCATATAAATCAAAACTGCCTAATGTCACTAAAGGAAATATCGACCCAGGATGAGTTACAGGACTGAAGCTTTGGGGGTATTCTGTGTTTTGATCATCGTTTTGAATCAATTTTGATTTGAGCTTTTTGTTTAAAATGTTGCTTTTTTTTATGGAACTTACCCACATTTTAGTGTTGATAAAAAAAAGTAATGCATGAAGCTAGAATAAAACAGATTGTGTTGTTTAAAAACTCTGTTCTCCCTTTTAATATGTTGCATATTCAAATATTCATACAACAAAATATTCTGGGCCATGCAACTTTTGTGACTATTATCAACAATGCTGGCAACGTTTTTCAAAAGTGCAACAAAGTTTCTAAAAACAGTCACAAACGAATATTAATTTTTTTTTAATTTAAGGGTGAAATGTGACAGACTGTTTTTGTGAGATTCTCCCATGCATGGAAATATTTACGTTTAGAAATGCACAACATCAGCCATGATCATTTGTCATAAAGTGTCTCTTTAACGGTATCATTACAGTCTGTGTCGACTTAGTGAAGTGAATCCATAAATTACCATTATTTTACTGTACATCATTAGCATAAGTATTGTTGTCGGTGTCCTTACTGTCCATGTTGAAGGACCTTCCCTGTCAAGCACAAGAAAGGAAAGTGGGACAGAGTGCTGCTATAAAAGCCATTCATGACCACAACCAATCACACACAAATACAGCTCACAATCGTGACCTTTTTTGCCAATGTTCCAAGGTGTTTACACATTTCTAAATCTGGATCTGATCCACATTAAACTGAAGTATAAAATCTGGTCAGTAATAGAGAAGGATGACTGTGAAACATAAGTAAACATCTGTATTTCATGAAACGGTCACATATGACGCAAGTGTAAGATTGATTTGTTTTGAAATTATTTGTTTGTAGGTCAGGAAACTGTCAGGTTACCAATTTCAAGAAATCATATTTTTCCACCTCAGACACAAAACAGGGAACATTACAGTGTTGTTCTTTTATTTACGTAACAGTGTTGTTCTTGTTTTTCAATGGCCGATTCGTTCCCAAATTCTAAATATGTGGTTCGAGCAACAAAACAGTTATTTATTGATATGCCACTCAAACCAAACCCCAAAGAGCTACAATAGTTCAACCCTGTCACATTTGAACTTTATGCACTTATTTTAAACTACCGTTCAAAACTTTGGGGTCAGCAAGATAGTTTTCATTGTTTTTGAGTCTTCTGTTCATTTAGGCTGCATTTATTTAATCAAAAATGTAGTAAAAACAGTAATATTTATTTTATATTAATTTTCAGTGTCATTACTCCAGTCTTCAGTGTCACATGATCCTTCAGAAATCAGTATAATATGATGATTTGCTGTTCAAGAAACATTTATGATTATTATCAATGTTGAAAACAGTTGTGTTGTGGAATCTGTGACACTTTCTTTTAAGGATTCTTTTAATGTAAAGAAGAAAATGTATGGTACATGTTATGGCTTGACATGTGAAAGAAATGGATAAGGAAATGTGGATTATTGCAGCTATTTAATTTATTAATAAACAAAAAACATAGCAGATAATCCAACAAGAAACTAGGATGCATGATAAAACATAACAGCTAGCGTTACACTAAGACAATACAAGACTATGGATTGAAACAAACTTCATACAGAATATTGAGAACTAAACAAGATGAACATAATCAGTAATCAACTAAATAGAAACATGAACTAAAATACATGGAAACAGGAACTAAATATCTAAGTAATTGGAAAACTGGAAACTGAGATTAGGCTACAAAACATGATTTTTGCCACTTTTGAATAAAACTATTAAATTCTTAAAATAAAATAAAAAACAGCCCCACACTTTTGAACAGTAGTGTACTTTGAATAAATAACAGTATATTTTGCAAGTGTCACTCAGTTTTTGTGGTATTTACAATTAAATATTGATCAAAATGACATGTACTTTTTGTCCCCACTCTGTCAAAATAATGTTTTTGGCTTTCAAAACATGCAAATATTGCATAAATGTTGCATCAACATTACGTTATTTAAAGTCAGTATGTATGTGCTTTTTGCATAAAAAGCAATATTTTTCAATATAGGGAAATTTATAGCTAGATGTGAGGTATATTTTAGTATAATCTGTCAGTGAAGGTTCTTTTTTATAGTGAAGGTGATTGAGTTGATTATTACTGACACTGAAGGTATAACAATAATGAAAAGGGTTTTTTGAATCCCAAAATTAGATGGTCAACACAAAGCGGAAAATGAGTCTATAAGCAATCAATTTGTTTGTACAGGGGAATAAACCATTAATAAAACAGCATGACATGTCCTTGAGATGATGGTTACACCACCGTTTTAAAGGAAAGAGTTCCAGTTTCTCTGAATCATGTTGATGCTGTAACAGGACTCTGAATAATGATGCATTAACTTCGAGTTGAATGTGTAATTACTGTTATTCATACAGAGGACAAGGACCTGTAGGGAATGTGTCTCTTTTCACCCAATTTCATTTCATCTGGGCAATATTTGACATGAGCAAGAAAAGTACTGAACGCATGGTTGCAGGTTTTCCAGCTGATAAATCTGTCATAAAGCTCTTAAACTGACGACCGAATAGTCTCACATACAGCATCAGTACAGCCACACATTATATAGTATATTCAACAGTCCAAACAGACTTATTAAATCAGAATATTTTACTAAGTATAATAATTGTTTCATTGTAAACAAACATTGTATTGTAATGGACAAAGAACATGCATGACTTGAAACATGAAAATTTTTTAAATTAAGATTAGAGGCTCGACATACACAACTTAATTGTGTGTAATACACTGTGTACATGGTGTAGGTTTGCCATTCTTTATAGCATTCGCAAGCCCTTTTTGTCTCGACTGTGTGGTGTTATAAGTGTATTCAATTTAATTTTGTTCTCCCTTGGTGATCAATTGCCCGGTCATCTGTGCCCTTCGCTTGTTCTGTCGTCACACTGGGAAGAAGTTCTGTCGCTGGACGCTTTCCCTGAGAACCGGCTCTCGCTGCTTCTCCCAGATTTTCTCAAATTGAATAAACCACAGAGGGAATACACACCTCTCAGCATCCAGCTTGTTTTTCAGTATCGAGAGAGAGAGAGAGAGAGAGAGAGAGAGAGAGAGAGAGAGAGAGAGAGAGAGAGAGAGAGAGAGAGAGAGAGAGAGAGAGAGAGAGAGAGAGAGAGGAGAGAGAGAGAGAGAGAGAGAGAGAGAGAGAGAGAGAGAGAGATGGGGTTTTCTCTCCTCCCTGTGGAGTCACTGAACTCAAATTCTGCAGGGATTTGGAAAGAAATTGAAATGGCTCCTGGTGGACCTTCATCTCTTCGAAGGCTGTAATTGTTGTTTCATCCACATTATTATTGATTTTAGTTGCCGTAAAGTTAACAGTCCTTCTATCATCCCATTAACCTTCAGAAGACTAAGAGCCGTGACACACCGAGCCGTCGGTGAGCGTCTGTCAGGATAGTGTTAGCAGTGTGTGTGTGCCATATGGTGTGAGTTTGACTGATTCAGTGTGTTGATATAGGAGATCACTCTGATTGGCTGACAACGGGTCAGAGCACCAGAATTTGCATACACTGATCAAAATGATTTTGTGATGAAGTAAATACTACAGAAAAAAAAACTATGTAATTTACATGAAAAAGTTAGTTCAGACAAGAATTTTAAAAAAAACTAAGTAAATTATATGTTAGTAGACAATTCAAGCGTGTAGAAATGAAAGCGTAAATATTAACGTTATAAAATTAAGTAAAATTACTCAACTTTTTTGATACTGGTGTTCCCATCATTCACTGGGTCTTGAATAATTAATGAGGTTGATTGTTCACTGTTTTCCAGATATATTTATTTACACTGTTTTATTATTGCTTTTGTTGTTAGAATTAGTAACTTGCCATTTTGTGACATTTAGAATTAATTTTCTACTCAAAATGACACATTCAAGCACAAAAACGATCCATCAAATGTTACCATCATTGTGTATTGTCTACCATGTCGCTCTCTGCGTTCACATAATATGCAACTACAGAAATGTAGATATGGTGTCTCGCAAAAAAAAATATTGTATTTCTTACATAGATATTTTTGAGTGAAGCATATATTTTAAAAGTGTGGTTTAATTCAATGTTATATTGTTTGAGTGAAATGCATTGCAAAGGAAACTTCAACTAAATAGATATTACTATGTTACTTTCACTTAACTTAGAGTTTACTTAATTCTATACTTGAAATTTACTTTAAAATATATGCGTGTGAAATTTACTTAAGAAAAATGAGTGCAAAAACTTGCCAAAGAAAAATTAAGTAAATTTGACTTCTTGTTTTTTTCAGTGTATGTTCACAGCACTGCTCATCTGTAAGTCGGTTTAAATAAAAGCGTCTGATAAATGATTCAATGTAATAAAAGCAAGCAAAGAAGTCGACAGCTCAGACAGAAGACTGTTACCTGAGCATCTTACCTGAGCTTACCTACGCAAATATTTTCATCACAACATGAGCCGTCAGGAATGAACAAAGTGATGATTGATATTCAAAATAGTGCAAGCACTGCTTTCTTTAAGGTTTGTGTTTCTGCAGGTCTAGTTTCAGTTCCACTTTTTGAATGACGAATATAGACTATTGATTCCTGCTGATAGTTATTTCCATACACACAGGCACAGAAGGCAAGGTGTTATGTTTTTTATTCATTTTTATTTCAATGTTTGTTATTTTAGTACAAGTTAAACTAAATGAAATGTGTACACTCAAAAAAAAATGATGTGTTGGCTTTACTTAACTTGTTTTTGAAAACAGGCACCACCGGTTCCACATAACTATGTTTCGTTAAACAAACATAATATGTTCATGTAACTTCAACATCATAGAATTTGGTCATTTTAAGCGACCCAATTAAACTCCGAGTTAATGAGATAATTAAGTGAATAACTGAGTGATGATTGAGCATTATTGAAGACACCTGATGTTAACAAGCAGAATCTCTGTAGGAGAAAACCGGAATTTTTAAGTCACCATTATGGAGATAAGTATTTGTTTTAGTTGGGCTCTTGACCATTAACTTATTAACTTTAGATTTTGTTTGGTTGCTGTACATGCGTTATAACAGCCGAATGAACAATGAACTAAGGAGATCTGATAATATCTACATAAAGATCTACATAAAACATGTAGAGATCTACATAAAACAGTGTAATATATAATTTGTTTTCCCCATTGGCAATATTCTGGTCTTATCTTAAGTACAAATCTAAGAGCTTAATGAGGTTTAAAGTCACCATGAAATCCAAATTCTTATTTTTTTTATGGAATATTGCCATATTTTTATAAATGATTCATGGGTGCACATCATTATTATGGTTTTAAATTCATGGTCCTGGTAATCTTGAATCAGAATAACTTCCTCTTGCAGCATCTCTTCTCTGATGAGGGCGGGGCAACCTGTCAATCACATGAGATCAGCCAATAGCAAACCACAACTATCCAATTAATTCCCCACAGACTAAATCAAGCCCCGCCCACATGTGTGTTCTTGTCCCAGAAGTGTTTCACTCGGATAGCGCAACTTCCAATTCATGCCGGCTTTAAGCTTAAAACGATTTTATTTCCATGTATTCTCTGAAATAAAGTCTTAAAACTGCTGCTTCTCAACACACAAGACAAAAATACTGAGGAAGAAACTCAGCTGTGTTCAGCCTTTGCATAAAATTTACTTAAAGAAATATCATTTATAAAGTTATCTGACGAAATGTCTAATTTGATTTCAAACTGCAGTGTTAAGATGTTTTTACAGCAAACATGAGCATTCACGACAACGGTTGAACTGCCATGAACTGTCACTCTGTCAGATTATGGGACATTTGGACAGAGATCTGCCTCTAGCGTCTCCACGTCTGTCACCGCCCGTCGACGCTCTCTCAGGAGAGGCGTTTATAGCTTCCCTGTCAGTCCTTCTCTTTATTACAGTTCTCAAGCTCTTATGAGCATCGGCTGTAAACAGACAGCCAGACGAGTGATTCTCCAGATTGTAACTGACTTTGACCCTGACGCCGTTTCTTTCTGAATTATGGTTGACCGCCGCAACTTATGTCTTAGTGCTCAGCGAGTAGTCAAGCGGGTAATTGGCATTCCTCTATCTCATTCTCCTGTGTCACACGGGACCCATGTAATAGACACATAGTGTACACAGCGCTTAAGATGGAACAAACAGAGTGCGCCCCTAGTGGGATTGGTGGATTATCTGAAGGGTTTGCTGGCATCACTCCTCTGAGATCAAGCTCTAGACCTCGACACACTACTATTCGCTGTGTCCAATTCCTAAAGACACTGTTAGCCCACTGTCGCTGCTGATAAGAGAGGAGAGGAGATAAGATGAGAGTGAAGGAGAAACAAAGGGCGCAGGGCTTCAGATGACCACGAATGGATTTGCTTTGGTTACGGTCACTCTTCAAAATCATGCAGATCACTAGCCAAGTTTCCATCCACTTGTCAATCGAATTATCTGAAGTTCGGTAAAAAACCTCATGTGAATAAAGCTGGTGAAAGTGTGTTTCCATCAAACGGCTTTACCCATTCATTTTTACCCATAAATTCATTCCATTAATTTTCTCACCGAATTGCACAACATTCAAGCGAACAAAGTTTTGCTAGACAAAATGGATCGCGCCATAATAACGTTTCCATCAGCGTTTATCGCATAAGCCGTATATCCATCAAGATAAAACCCGATGAGACCGGACGTATTTCATTTGAGTCGATATTCATGAAATTCAATCGAATTCTACTGTTTCCATAAGCCATTTTTCATTCAATATCACTTAATGCGGATAATAACGTATGGATGGAAACGTAGCTACTGTTGTGTCTATCTGTGAACACAGAAATAATTCACAGGTGCTTATGGCAGAAGTAATTTCGCAGCAAAGGTGACAGGTGCGCATTTTCACATTACTCCACGCTTCCTGGACAATCTTCAAATAATCGCTTTTAAAAATGTCATCTTCGACAGCATGACAGGGCTCCAAAACAAACAATCATGGCGTGTAAAACCCTTACTGACTGAAATAATGGATTTTTTGACAGAAATATGTTCAAAACAAATACAAATACATAAAAAATGCATTAAATTGATCAAAAGTGACATTTCTACGGTATTTAAATAAATGCTTTTCTTTTAAACATTGAGAATCCTGAAAAAAATGTGATGCAGCAAAACTGTTTTCAACTGTGATAATAATCATAAATGTTTCTTGAGCATCAAATCATCATATTATAGTGATTTCTGAAGGATCGTGTGACACTGAAGACTGGAGTAATGATGCTGAAAATTCATCTTTTCTCTAACCTTTATTCCATGTGTTCCTGAACTCCTGCTGTTTCAGATAAAATATGTATCTTGTCTTAGATAAAAAGCAGGCATGCTCGTACTTCTGATATTAAGTTGTTCATCTTCTTGAGAGATCTCTTTTTCAAACCCATGCATGCATCTTTCTTCATTTCCCGGTGGCAGCAGTTCAGAAGTCTGTGGTTTAACCCTTTAAGACCGACGGGAGCGTCGGCGCTCCCATTTGCGTGTGTCTGTTTAAAAGCCTATAGAAACTGAAACCAAATGGCTAGCTCAATCATTCTTTTTGCATACAAAACCAGAGATGTAACATGTTCAGATCAAGCCTCCAACATGCCCATGTTGCGTTGTTTTCACCCTCTAATCAGTCTGTACAAACTGCGTAATATTCGTTTACAAAAAACAACAACACAAAAATGCTTTGCATGTCTTTCCACACATGTTCTGTAGATTTGCGATTGATATTTACGTCTTCCGATGACTCATTGACGTATCACGTTCTGTGCACTATGACCCCCGGGTGTGTCACGTGTTGTGACGTCACACGCTGCGTCATTTGACCATGCGTTTGACTCCCGTTTGACTCCCATTTGCTATATGTTCCTTATATCGTTATTGTCTTTTTACCATCGCTTTATTTTATTATTTCTTTCTCCTTTAGACGTTCACAAATACAAGGACATTCACACACACACACACACACACACACACACACACACACACACACACACACACACACACACACGCGAGCGCGGGCGCGCGCACGCACGCAGCGTTATGTCTAAACGAAAGTACACGCCTTTTTTTTGAATGAGTGTAAAAATGAGTATATCTTAAAAACTAATTTATGTAAACAGTTCAAATCAATTCTGTATAGTTTTAAATTGTTTTGTGCACGTTTTTCTCATTGACAAGTTTGAAGTTGACATTTATTAATTTTTTGTATTGAAGAAAATATGTAAAAAAAATATATATATTTTTTTTTTCTTTTTGTTTATTGCACTTTTGAGATATTTATATAGTTACTATTGATTTATTACAAACATAGCCTTCAAACTGGGAGAGTAAGGATTATTTTGATGTATGGCATATGAAAATGCTCAAAAAAATGACAGCACAGCATGTAAAAATACAAAGATATACTCTGGTGGAATTGTTCTATGGCAGGTCATAAAGGGTTAATGCTTTTGCTGTTAATTTCACTCTATCTTTTTTAAGACTTCCGAGTATTTCAACACTCATTTTGTTTTTGTATATGGTGACACTTTACAATAAGGTTGAATTAGTAGCGTTAGGCATTGCATTAACTAACATGAACTAACAATTAGCAATACATTTGTTACAGAACAGTTAATAAAACTGTAGTTTAAAATAATAATAATTCTGTCATTAATTACTCACCCTCATGTCGTTCCAAACTCATAAGACTTTTGTTTTTAATGAAATCTGATGTATTTATGTCCCTCCAATGAAAGCCTCAGATGCTTTAAAATGTTCATAAAGGGATCATAAAATAAACCTTTATAAATCGGATAGTTTAATCCAAAAATATCATCCGTTCATGATATAAAGTGATTGTGTCTCTTCAGAAAGCTTGAATTAAACCCCTCAATTCATATGAATTTAATTTATGAATGTTTTGAAGCGTCAGAGATTTGAGTGAATAGACTTTAAATGGAGAGACAGAAATCTCTCAGATTTTATTAAAAATATCTTCATTTGTGCTTTTAAGATGAAGGAAAGTGTTACGGGTTCGGAACGACACGAGTGTGAGTAAATAATGACAGAATTTTAATTTTGGTATGAACTAACCCTTTAATACTAACTTAGAAGCATGCTTTAAAAGTTTTGCTCATTGTTAGTTCCTAACAAATGTAAATGTAGCTATCTAATGTCAACAAATACTTTTTGTAAACTTTTACCATTCATTTTGTATGCATAAAGATCCTACATGAAAGCGCAAGAATGGTTGAGGTGTTTATGTTTTAAACATGTTGAGGTGTTTTAAATAATTCACTTATGTTTATAAAATAAAAACTGGAATGCACTACACAACTTTTTAAATCTGAACTGATTTTAAACTTTATTGTAGTCATACACTTGCCTAGCCTGGGAAAACCCAGACAACTTCCGGCAAATTTAGATTTGCTCTGCAAGTAAGTCTGGCAAAGAGCTCATTCAAGCCCATTTCCCAATCCGTCGAAATCGAGGCACCAATCAGAAACGTTGGGGTGGGCTTGACACGATGACGACAGCGCAGTGACGGTGAAGCAGGTTTTGTACATTACAAAGATGGATGCCGCCGTGGAACATCACTCGTTCGAATGGTTCAAATTAGCTATAGCGTCTGTTTTAAGCGATTTGAACGTTTCGTTTTTGTTAAAACCCGAGCAAAGAACAACACTCTGAGATGTTTCTCTGTCGCTCTGCATACGTCATCTCCTTCATCGCTCTGATTGGTTTTAGGTGTATCCAATTTGCGCCCAGAGGCATTTGAGCGACGCCCGTTGGTGACGCCCCTTTGGAAATGATTTGTCTATGAAGCTTTGCCAGACCATAACTCAGTTACTACTGAGAATGCTCTGGTTTTAACCAGGCTAACACTTGTGAAGGCTTACAGATTTAAACTGACCATTAAACGAATGACTGGCGCAGCGTGACGCGACAAAAGCAAATAAAAACCCATTATGATCAGTGATGCTGTCTACACTGGTCTGTCCCCGTCATACACTGCACGATTTTCTGAAATATTTCACCTCCGACTGTTCAATAACTGCACACTGGCTCTTACTTTAGGGAAAATTGTGTCGGCTGTAAATCAGATTATAAATCAAGTAGTGTATTCCAGCCTCAAGCAGGGTGTAGCAGTGATTTTGTCTCGGTTTGTGCCAGTCATGATGTGTGGTGAATATCACAGAGGAGTCCAGACAGTCACGAGGTGCCGGACGACCCAGTTCAGACATTGTGTGTCTCTAAAAATGCACAGTTAAAGAGTAAATCATTAGAGACAATTTCTTCAGGTTACTCACTGAACTGGGACACAAGCGCCAGATTCTGTTTACACGCTGACCTGGTTATTGGCTCTGCGAATATTTAGTCATTTTCAACATCAATGTTGTTTTGGTGCAGTACAACAAAAGTTGCACGTTGTATTGATCCATGTCTAGCGCGGTCAGTAAGAATTGAGTCGGCTGAACAAATAGTCCTATCTTGGCTGTCGTGAATGATTCCGCAAGTGGACATTTAGAACAACGGCCAACTAAACCCCCAAATCCCATTTAAACACAAACGATGGGATGGCCCTGGAAAGGCAACTGATTGCATTTATAAGCACCCAATCAATAAACTGTCACAGCATCGAACAAGACGGACACACAGCAAACCATCAGGGATGAAGGATGGGCAGACTCTTAAAGATTTCATCCCCAACTCCCAACAGAACAAACACGGGCCGTGGACATGAAATATGCATGGAGCAGTTAACCTGTACTTCTCAGTCATGGCAGGTCGGGTCTTAAGTGGATCCGGCTCAGTCTCCATTTGTTTGGTTAGCTGTGGCTGGATTAGCCATGAGCACAGTCAAAGACCCGACAGGGAATACTGAGCATTACTGAGCCTTCACCTCACTTTACTCTCTGAGAGCGGGACACTGACGTCATGGGGACATTTCATTTAAAATTTAACAATACTACCATAAAACTTCAAATAATAGCCGAGTCCCAAATAGACGTCTGTCTCTTTTACACGCCTGGTGTGGCGAGAGATTTCGGTAAATAAAGGCCGGTCTCAAATAGAGGCAGGGTCTGTTTTTTAGTTTCCGGTTGTATTTAATCTTCTAAAACCCGTCAGATCGTCCGCTTTTTGGCCAAAGCAATATTTGATCGGTGAGTGATGTAGAATAGAATGACTGATGCGCTTGATAGGCCGCAAACGAGAGATTTTCACTCAACACTGAACTCAAATTCTGCAGGGATTTGGAAAGAAATTGAAATGGCTCCTGGTGGACCTTCATCTCTTCGAAGGCTGTAATTGTTGTTTCATCCACATTATTATTGATTTTAGTTGCCGTAAAGAGAGAGCACCGGCCGCGCGCGCGCACTCTCACGTCTTCAAGCAACACGAGCGCTGTCTTGCTCTCTCTCCCCCGCGCATATTAATCAAAATCAATGGACAGACACGATAGTAAAAGGTCGGAAGACCGCAGTTTCACGTGGAGCATTTGGAGATTTTTAGAGATTAGAGACTCTAGGAACAACATCTCAATGAACAACATCTCAACACTTAATTATAAAGGCCTGTCTCAAATACAAGCCGGTGCAGTTCGACGATTTGGGAAAATAAAATGAATGAATGAATTAATTAATTATTGTAACTTTTTCTGAGAATTTTAACTTTTTTCTCACAATTGCGAGTTTATGTAGGCTACTACATTTATGATTATGAACTGATAGTAAACTGGCAATTGCGAGAGATTGCAATTGTAAAAAAGGTCAGAATTGTAAGATTAAAAGTCACGGTTACACTTTATTTCAATGGTCCACTTTAGATATTCTACTAACTAGAAGTAAATTTGCTACTACATGTCAACTAACACTCAGGGGTGCGTTTCCCGAAAGCATCGTTAGCCAACTATGGTCGCAAGTTCCGTCATTACCAATAGAGTTCAATGGAAATTGCCACCAACTTGCGACCATAGTTGGCTAACGATGCTTTCGGGAAACGCACCCCAGATTATTAGTAGACTAAGTTAACCTAGTTGTCAAGTTACCCAATGATTAGGCATGTTATCAGATATTAAGCATCAAAATAAAATCAGAATAAAGCGTTGTGAGATATGAAGCATCAAAATAAAGTGTTATGAGTTGTGTTGGGGACATTTCAGTTTAAATTTAACAATACTATTACAACATTATTTTCCTGTAATCTCTGTAAAGCTTTGAAACATCTGTATTGTGAAAAGCACTATATAAATAAAGGTGACTTGACCTGACCGTCATTTTTCAATGCTTTGAAAAAAAAGTATTTTGGTTACACTTATATGGTCCGTCATTATTAGGTAACTAAGCTGGAAGTAATGCGTGACAAATGAGTTAATGCTACATTAACACTTCATCTACTATAGAAACAAGATTAACTAGTGGTGTTCGAAATAGCTAATTTAGCACTGAGATAGTTTGTAATTAGGCAATCATTAATTACTGAATGAGATTAGCCTCATTAAGAACCAATATCTAACAATGACAAATTATAGAGAATTACCAATTATTTTCTAATCACAACATTAACGTGTCTCAGTTGTTTTACTCTGAACATGGTCATACAATTCATAACTAATTACTCAAGTGTTATCTAGTTACTCTTCAAGAACTATTAGTGTTCTGGACCATTGTTTTAAAGTCTCTTTCTACTTCAAATTGTCACATTAAATTCAATGTGTTACTTGCAATGTGTTCTGATGTTATTTGTGAAATTGGACCTATCGAGTGACAATTGTTTCAGAGTGAATCCTACAACATTTTTGTGTGTGTGTGTGTGTGTGCGTGTGCGTGTGCGTGTGTGTGTGCGTGTGCGTGTGCGTGTGCGTGTGCGTGTGCGTGTGCGTGTGTGTGTGCGTGTGCGTGTGTGTGTGTGTGTGTGTGTGTGTGTGTGTCAATATTTTTGGACACGTAATTGCATATGAATTGCAATTGAATGAAAATGTATTAGTTTGCATTTAAGTAGTGTTGACCCACTTAAGTAGGACTTTAGGTAATTAAGTATGTGATTATGACCATGAGGTCCAAAAGAGTGTCTCACTTGTCATTTCTCAATTTTTCCATTTTAGTTACTTTAAAAAAAAAAAAAAACTTTTGCTGATAATTTACTCACCCCCATGTCATCCAAGATGTCCATGTCTTTCTTTCTTCGGTCGAAAATAAATGAAGGTTTTTGATGAAAACATTCCAGGATTTTTCTCCATATAATGGACTTCAATGGGACCCAAACGGTTCAAGGTCCAAATGACAGTTTCAGTGCAGCTTCAAATGGCTTTAAACGATACCAGACGATATTCAGCCTTTTCATCGTCTATAATCAAAGACTAAAATAAAGCATTTGATTATGAATTATACTGATTGTAGGGTAAAAACAAATATTTCAACATCATAAAAAGAATTGCAACAGTTACATCAATATTTTTTTTCATCAGTAATGAGTGGCCAAACCGCAGCTGTGCTGATATTCAGAACATCACGATCGATAGTGTGGTATTGCATTCATATACAGTAGACGTAGTTTAAAAGAGTAAGGAGAACGTTTTATGTCATTTGCAATGCTTCATGGGAATGGGCCTTCACTATTTTTGCCACAATTTGCATTTTTGTGGTAACGGTGGATCTCTTGAAATCAGAATCATTCTAAGTAGTTCTTCAGAAACATGACTGGTGTGTATCAAAAGGTTTTTGGTTGAAAACCTATTCCTCTATGGTGATTTTGACTGTCTGTTGCGTTTAACCTGTAATTCACAGTTTAAATCTCCCAAAACCCTCAACACCAATCTCGCTAACTTTAAAAGCCATGTAGATGTGGTCTTTGCCAATATTTTATTATACATGTTATGTTCTGCTTTACCCTGGTCATTGGAAAGAGGATGTTACCCTCTTTTGGATTGCCAAATACATAATAAATGTTTATGAATTGATTTAGAGAAATTAGCATGTGCACAATAGTGTTAGGCCTCAGTGAGAGATTAGTCAAATGAGAGTTTTAGCAGTATCGACTCTGACAGAGCACGTTCAAATCGAATCATGTTGGGGCATTTGGCATTTAGTCTTCAGTTGTCTTTGTTATGAGTCCACAGTGGAGCAACAGCGTTTGACTCAATCTACCACTGAGCTGCACAGATAACACAACACATGCGCTTCACTGCAGAACTGCTGCTATTGTTTTTGTGCTTTTAGAATATTTAGAAACAGCTGTTCTCCATTTAGAATCACTGTTTTAACAGCCATAGTGACATTATTTATCCTATAGGATTTAGCTGTGTTCCTCGATCAACATCCTTGAGACCACTTCATGCATAAAGTGATATCGTACAAATTTGTGAGATATTTCTGACTTTTGCCTGATGAACAATAAAACAGGTAAAAATTCGACACTGAAGGGGGGACCCTGGCCATATCCAGATTTCAAGTCAAGTAAAATGTATTTAGCTCTTTTCACTATACACTAATCAGCTTTACATAAAACCGTGATGTTAATATTTATAATATCTTAATATTGTCATATTGCTCTACTCTCAGAAAAAAAGGTACAAAAGTGGTCACTGTGGCGTTATCTTTTCAAAAGGTACACCTTTGTACCTAAAGAGTGTATATTAGTCCCTCAAAGGTACATATTGGTACCGAAAGTATACATATTAGTGCCTAAATAGTACATATTAGTCCCAGTGACAGCTATTGTACCTTTTTTGAGAGTGTAGTAGAGCTGCTATATAGTTTGCATTTTGTGACGATACAATCAATCAATGATTTGAGATTTGCTGTATAGTATATATCTGTCATGCTGTAATAAGCACACGAAGAGGAGGAAAACAAGAAAACTGTTTTTAATAATAAATCCACTAGATCACAGGAAAGCGAAACTCAAGAAACAGCATAACAAATACATAATAGTGATGTTCGGTTCTTGAATGAATCGTTCTTTTGAGCCGGTTCATAGGAAGTAACATTAATCGAACTGAATGGAACTTTAGTTCTGGAATGATGAGGCACAAACTGAAGAAGTACGATCGACTCAAAATAAACCGAATGAGCTGGTTCAACCAGCTGTCGAAGTCTGCCGTTATTTAACAGTAGTCATAATACGCATATTTCCAGTATGCTTATTATGACTACTGTTATTGAATAACATTTTATAAAACCTGCAAATACCTTTCTGTCGAGAGATTACTATAGTTTATTGTGCATTCAAATTATGTTAAGTTGTTAAGTGGAATCAAGGAGTTTAAAATTTCTATACATATTAGACATGAAGATCATATCTGCGTTAATGAATGTCTGTAATGTGTGCTATAGGTGCAAAACTTTTAGGAATCTTATCCAAGATGTATAGGCTACTCAATATTGGTGGTCAGTCGTATCATTCGACATAAACGATACGCGAATGGATCTGAGATCATAAACACCATTACCTTAAGTGAATGTTAGGCAATAATCAGCAATATGCATTCACACAAATAACTTTTTATTTCAATGTTTCAATATGCATTGACACAAAATGACAGAAAATAAATGCGTAGTGCCATCATTGCTTGATAAGGTAAGGAACCAATTAATCGTTTTTTTTAACCGGTTCATTGAACCGAATCGGACTTTACATCACAACTACACAAATCATAAACTATACCTGATGACTGAACTAAGGAAACTGAGGGCTTAAACACAGGAAGGGGAATCAACTGAACAGAAACAGGTGTAAAACTAATTAATAACAACCGAGGAAACTAACTTATGAACACAGGCAGGGAAAACAGGGACAAAACAGGCAGTTGGAAATTGAGATATATATATATGTGTGTGTGTGTGTGTGTGTGTGTGTGTGTGTGTGTGTGTGTGTGTGTGTGTGTGTGTGTGTGTGTGTGTGTGTGTGTGTGTGTGTGTGTGTGTGTGTGTGTGTGTGTGTGTGTGTGTGTGTGTGTAAAAAAATTCTGATTGCATAGATTCCTTTTTAATGAACAGATTTTGTTTGCGTTAATTCGCCAAAAAACATTACAGTAAATGTGAACCACCTTTAAAACACTCACCTTTATCCTTGTTCCACACTCATACAAAAGAAAACCATCAAGAAGATGACTTATTCTGTAAATGCAGTAATAAGATTGTCTTCCACACTGATCTTGTGTCTTGTAAACACTATCCACACATGAGTGTGACACTCACATTAAACAAGCAGCAGTTATTAGACAGAATGGCACACACCAGTGAAACCCAGCAAAATAAATAACCAGTCGCTCACTACAGGGACCACGGCTTCATCCATCTGTGAACTCCTCCGTCAGGGGCCCTTCAACATAAAGCCTCCCGGTACGGGGGGAATCGCCCCTGTCCAGAGCCATTACGCCTCTGCCGAGAGAGCGGCCTCTACATATCTCCAGTTAATTGAAGTTGTGATGCAGCACCGGCCGTCGGGAGTAGCGATGGGTTTTTGTAATGGAGGTGGGAGATAAATTGTTCGCGACTTTTTGAGGCATCTCATCCCACTCCATCTCCCTGTTTCACCTCCTCCCACTCCTGGCGCAGACAATAAGAGGGAAGTTTATTTTTATATATTATGCCTCTGCTGTGGTGCAAATGGGCCAGAACATGTTCAGATGGGTCAGCGGTGTCCCCTGAGGGAGTCTGTTTTACTGCCAGTTGGAAATATAATACTAACATTGCCGGCTGCGAGCATCGCACCACACTTGCCCATCTTTCCTTTGGCCCCCCGTCTTGAAGTGCTCTTGATTTCCAAACGGGGGGCCAAAGACTTTTGCTCAAATCTTGCAGTGACCCAGGATAAACTACAACACACACACACACACACACACACACACACACACACACACACACACACACACACACACACACACACACACGTGAAGGTTGCCGGATGCGCTCCATCTGCGTGGAATCGTTTTTTGGCAAGTCAATAAAATTAAGTTACTGTAACATCACATGGTTCTAGTCGAATTGTAAGAGTAATAGCATGACCTTAATAGCGTGACTCCCTGAACCTGAAATAATGCAAAATAAAGGTTTACATCCAAGAGTATGTGGACACCCCCTTTTGATATATGGGTTTAAATCTACACAGATTCACAAAATAAAGCATAAAGGCTTGCAATCTGTACAATTTCCGAGTTGAAGGGAAAAAGAAACACACTTGGTTGTATTGGATGTGCACTCGTAGTGCACTTTTAATCTTAAAAGTATATTTTTAAAGAACTGTACTTGCAGATAATTTAATCTTGAGTGCACTTAAAGAGAGCAGACTTTCATGACTATGTTTCTTAACACACTTAAGTGCACTTTCACTAAAAGTCTCATTGATGCTACTGCATCCGAATGGGAGCAAATCCGTGTTCCAACATTCACTGGAAGTTAAAGCATCTCAGTGGCTTTGGTTTTGAAATTAATTGTTTATAAGCAACTGAAAAAAGCACAAATGTCAGGGCATGTCAAAACATGTTAATGACCCCCAAAACACCTTAGAAACCAGAGGGTTAAAGGGTCAGCAAACATGGTCAAGGCTGTTCACATACTATTGACCAGCTAGTTATATTAATTCACTGCTACTGTAAAGTTTATTTTGAACGTTTTGGACATTTTTCAAGGATTGTTACTGCAGAACTTTCAATCTTCAGGAGGAAACATCTCAGGATTATCATAGCACACTATGACTTTAACTGCTGAATATGACCTGCACTTTTTCAGATTCCACATCTTTTTAGCCTTCTTTCCAAAATGCATCAAAGCGTGCCGGTTCATGAGAAGAGCGAGAGCTGATGTGGAGAGATAAGACAGTGGACAGGAAAGGAGAGTGTGTTAAAGACGCGATAAATGAAGTTCTGGAGATTGTGCATAACTCATATGTCCTCATTTCTCTTTTAAGGACAAACCGTTTACTGAGTAAATCATCTCATGCCCTTTACGTTCATTTATCTTCTCTTTTTTTTTTTTTTTAACACAGGAATAGATAACCATGACTACAGCATTTTCAGCATGTAGTAAATCATGCGCTGCCCTCTAACGCCTTTCAGTAGTGGTGTGTGTCTCACAGCCGTGTGTGTGTGTGTGTGTGTGTGTGTGTGTGTGTGTGTGTGTGTGTGTGTGTGTGTGTGTGTGTGTGTGTGTGTGTGTGTGTGTGTGTGTGTGTGTGTGTGTGTGTGTGTGTGTGTGTGTGTGTGTGTTTCAGCGATGGACCCCGATCAAGAGAGCGTAGAGGCACTGATGGAGAGGTTTAAAGAGAGTTTCCGGACCAACACCACTATGGAGATAACACACTTCCAGAACGTCACACACAGCTCCTCCACTGGCCGGAAGAGAGGACAAACTCACACCAGAGGTATGCAATGCACTGACCCAATGACACACACACACACACTAAAGCTCTTGTTGTGGTTGCTCATGACCTAATAGATTTCTCGCATGTGTTTCATTGACGTATCAGTGTTAGATCTGTTGAGGTTGCCCCTTAAGAATCAAAGTTTGACATCCACAAAATAATCAATAGAGTTCTGCGGGAATGTTACATTATAAATGCTTTAAGTTTTAAGTTTGACCATCTTTAAATTATATATTTATATAAATTATAGATATAACCCACACTCTAAAAGAAATGCTGGGTCAAACATGGACAACCCCAACCGTTGGGTTAGAAAGAAAGTATATTCTTTCACACACACACACACACACACACACACACACACACACACACACACACACACACACACACACACACACACACACACACACACACACACACACACACACACACACACACACACACACACACACACACACACACACACACACACACACACACAAACACACACACGTTATAAAGACTTTAAGTTTGACCAGCTTTAAACAACATTTATAAATATGTTTATATACATTTTCAGCCCATGTTTTGGTAAAATACATGATACATTTTGGTAAAAAACATTTAATAAAGACATATTTAAACCAAAGGTTTGGTTTGTCTATTTTTGACCCAAACATGGGTTAAAAAACCCAATATTTTTTAGGGTGTACATTATAAATAGTTTTATAAACGGTTCCATTCCAAACAAATGACATTTTCTGACGATTATTTGATATGTCAGGCTTTACAGGGTTAAAAACTTATTTTCCTGGATCGACAGTGTCCAGCAGTGCATGTTTCAGAGAGAGCAGCGACTCTCGTTGTGTGTGCTGTGAATGTGAATGAGGAAATACACACTGAAACTCAGGTGAGACGGCCTCCATCACACTGAGACTGGGTCATTACCCTTGCAGATTCACAACAGTCTGTGAATCAGCAGAATGAGTCAAACTAGTGGAAACAGACAAACTCATTACGAAGTAAAGGATATGTTAAAACCAAATATAGCTTAATCTGTGAATGAACTGTTTAGTTAAACTAGACCTCTGCCTCTATGTCCATCATGACACCCGTATGTATAAGTATATGGTGAATTATGATCAGAAAAGTAGACAACAAAACATGTTTTTTTAAACTTGATTTTGTTTTATTAGGTTAAATATCATTTTAATACAAGCTATGGTCACACTTTAGTTTATGGTCCAATTCTCACTATTAACTTCAACCTCGATAAACTCCTAAATACTGTTTATTAATAGTTAGTAAGGTAATTATAACGTTTATGTACTGGGTGGATTAATGGATGTAGAATATGGTCATGCAGAATAAGACATTAATATGTGCTTTATAAGTACTAATAAACTGCCAATATGATAGTAATATGCATGCTAATAAGCAACTAGTCGATAGTGAGACTAAACAAATATTAACGTATTGGTTCCTTTTGATATTATAATGCAAATACTGTTAAAAGATCATCATAAAAATACAAAGTAGTTCATATGAAGCATGTGCTGACAGATTTCAAGTTTGATCTTGTGTAAAATAAGGACACTTACCATACGTTAAAAAGAGTTTTCCCACAGAGATAACGGAATATTAGTGTTAAATGGATATAATGTTTTTGGACACGTAATTGCATATGAATTGCAATTGAATGAAAATGTATTAGTTTGCATTTAAGTAGTGTTGACCCACTTAAGTAGGACTTAAATGCATCTTTATACTGTATATAATTACGTAATTAAGTATGTGATTATGACCATGATGTCCAAAACAGTGTCTTGTCATTTCTCAATTTTTCCATTTTAGTTAAGTATGCTCAGTTCCATTAAAACATCAAATTAAAACACAACATAAATATGCATACCAAAAAAAAAACACGGAAGAGACTTTGCCTCATCATTTCATAAATTCACAACACGCCACTGACGCCCAATCAGGTCAGAGCTTAAAAACATCCCATCCCATTAGCCTCAGTGCTCAGACACAATTTACCAGCGCCGGTCTCCACCCTGAAATTAAACCCGAGTGAATGCGTCGTGTGCCGGGTCGCAGTGCTAACATAGAGAAGCGTGAAAAGAATCCATATTAGCCTTGATTTTTAAACTCCTCACTTTCTTGAGCTCTTTGAAATAAAATCTTTCCAGGACCTTTAATTATTGCCCACAGAAAAATTGCCTTTAGCACAAAACTCTCTCTGCATCCACTGAGGATAACAAACAAGCTAATGGGACAAACTCTGGCGCAGAGCTGGAACTCAATTAAACCGAGAGGAAGAGAGAATGAGTAGATTGCGAGTAGATTAGGCCTTTCCTGAAATAAAAAGGAACCAAATGAATCAAATGCACGGTCAAATATTACGGTCAGTATGATACAGTAATACCTCTGTGCCTGACGCTGCATTTTGTGTGGAGAAATTCAGTTTTTCTCTCATGGCTGGTGATTTTGCTTTCCACACAATTCCCACTGCACATTTGCATGGATTTACACGCGGGGTTGGTCTCTAAGTAGATTAAGACTCAGAAAGGTTGAGGGAGGGGAGCAGCTTATGCCAGTTTTATGGTCAGAGATGCCAGCCTGGAACACACTTGATTGGTTTAGAAGTTCTTGAGGCTTTTGCAAATGGTTTAAAGGAATATTTCAACGTTCTCACACTCATTTTGTTCCAAAAAAACTGATAAAAGAGCAACAAATTGCAATTAAAGTAGGTCATATGAAGCATGTGCTGACAGATTGTGTGACTAATTGCATGTTAATTGTAACTAAATATGTTTTTTTTATAGTTAACATTTATAATAAATGCAATTATCTGAACTTTACAGTGTTTTTTAACCACTTTATGTAATTTCATGATTCCATGAATTGTCTTTGAAATATGTTTAAAGTGTTCTGCAAAATGGACACACATTTATGGTAAATTGAAATATACTTCCATTTAATTTATTTTTAATCTTCTGTAAAATGTTAAAACTTGTTTGTCACATTGTACACAATTCATCAAAATAAGTGTACTTTTAAGCATGACGAAAGATTATAATAACACAATTATTTAAAATGTACTTTAGAGTAAAACATTTAATTTCACAATGTATTCATTTCACATTCATTTTTTAAATGTTTATTGGCTTTTGTTTGAACATAAAAACAACAAAATAATGAGTAATGAACAAATAAACAATTAAAAATGAATATAATGAGAAGCACATTACACGACATCCAGAACAACACTAAGCCTTAAAATTAAATAAATAAAATATATATTTCGATATATCACAGCCTGACATTTTGTAGTTTAATTATGCTATTTTACCAGAGCTATCATTTGTTTTGCTGGATTACAAGAACTGAGTTAAATATTGGACATGTCCAATACAGAAGAGTTGGGTAGTTCAATCATCCCATATTGTCTGGTCAACTTGGTTACAGTAATGTAAGAAGGGAGCCCAAATTTGATTAAAGTCTTTTGTTTCCCTTTAACGACATAAGTATGTTTTACACTTTTAATTTGACGTTTAACTCTTAATATTTTATAATATTTTATATTATAGTATCTGCAAGAACAGAATTTATATATGTACACACACATACATAAGAATATTAAGAATGGTTAAGTGCACTTATTTTTCATAAAGGTGTGCATGTTTTAGAGAGCCACATGTAATGGGGAAAATGGTAATTACTTAAATTTTTTGCCATTTCCACACACAAAGCTATTTTGGTATAACACACACGTTTATGGACAGCTTAGTTTTGGAATAACGTTAGGGTGATAAAATTATTTCCGAATCAAAGTCTCGCATGAACTGTACCTTAAAATGTAGGAGGAGACTCTTGTAGTAGTTGAATAAGCTTGATAAGCTCAGCGTGAGGTGTGTGTGTGTGTGTGTGTGTGTGTGTGTGTGTGTGTGTGTGTGTGTGTGTGTGTGTGTGTGTGTGTGTGTGTGTGTGTGTGTGTGTGTGTGTGTGTGTGTGTGTGTGTGTGTGTGTGTGTGTGTGTGTGTGTGTGTGTGTCCTCAGATCAGCGTGAGGTTTCTGTGTGTGTATCCTCAGAGTCAATCAATTACAATTGTAGATCTTTAATGCCATTCAGTCAGAATAATTTCCCCAAACATGACACGACAGCGAGCGCGTTCTGGGCTGGTGTCAGTGTGTAAGTGTGTGTTGGCAGGCGCAGATATGAAGTGTCTCTGACAGTGATTAGCTATGCTAACGTGACCCATGTGTGTGCAGGGGAGAACACCATCTGTGTCCAAGCCGAGAGGTCTGACACGAGCACTCAAACTCCTGACACTGATTATTCACAGCCTCGTCACGGCCCGAAGAAACCAATCATAACCCAGCTGGGTGTTATCTGGGTAGTTGGATAGGTGGTCTCCTTAACATCTGATAAACACTGCCGTTAAAAAGTTTGGGGTCGGAAAGATTTTTAATGTTTTTAAAAGAAATCTCTTTTGCTCACCAAGGCTGCATTTATTTGATTCAAAATACAAAACAAACCCAGTAATATTGTGAAATATTATAAACAGCTGTTTTCTATGTGAATATATAGTAAAGTGTAATTTATTCCTGTGATCAAAGCTGAATTTTCAGCATCATTACTCCAGTCTTCAGTGTCACATGATCCTTCAGAAATCATTCTAATATGATTAGAATGCGTAAGACACATTTATGATTATTATCACAGTTGAAAACAGTTCATATTTTTGTGATTATTTTTTTCAGGATTTTTGAAAGTTAAAGAGAAAAGCTTTTAATTAAAAAATAAATATTTAGCATTATTATAAATGTATTTACTGTCACTTTTGATCAATTTAATGCGTCCTTTCTGAAGAAAAGTATTCATTTCTTTAAAAAAAAAATTGTATTGACCCCAAACTTTTGAACGGTAGTGTATATTAGATTGATCTAACTTGGATAAATGTTTCTTGCTCATTTCAGTAAGTCCTGCTCTTGTTTCATGTGGAAATCAGTTTTTAAAGTGATAGTTCACTTGAAAATGAAAATCCTGTCATAATTCACCGTCATGTTGGTTCAAACCTGTATGAGTTTCTTTCTTCTGTTGAACATAAAAGAGGATATTTTAAATAATGTAGGTTATCAAACAGTCCTTTGACTTCCATAGTAGGAAACAAAATAGCGTATAACAAATATCACACTGACCAACCGCCACATTCTGCTTGATCGACTTCAACAGAGGACAACAATAAGCATAATAACAGAACAAAACAATTTAAAACAAGAGCCAGAGAAAATACGTTACATTGTATCAACATTTTAATATAGAATCAACACAGAAAGAAAATGTTGCGCTGCCAAAACGCTCTCAAGTGCACACAGCCACAGCTAGGCTTTTCAGCAGAGCGACTAGCGGTTTCAGCTGCTAAAAACACTTTGGTGGACATACGGCAACTCTTTATTTTGATGGTCCCTATAGAACAATCTGTTGAGTATAAGTAACTACATGTCAACTAACTCTCATTAGTGTATTAGACTTCTGCTTAATATCTGTAAAATCTTTATTGAATTGGTCCTTCAACAGACTCTACCAGTCTACTAATACTCTACTAATACTAATTAGTTAGATGATTTACGAGTTAGTAGACATGTAGGTGCAACGTTACTTATAGACAACAGAATGTGTTAAAGGAACCATCAAAATAAAGTGAAACCAAATAATATACTATAGAAGTCAAAGGCTACCATCAACTGTCTGGTTACCAACATTCTTCAAAATATCTTCTTTTCGGTTAAACAGAACAAATAAACGTATACAGGTTTGAAACAACATTGGGCGAGTAAGAGATGACATCATTTTAATTTATAAGTGAACTATCCCTTTTTGGAGAGACACCACAGGTGAATAGGGTAACATTTTTAACTAGCAGATATCACCATGAAACTTTCCCAGTTGATTACCTACATTAAGATGAGAAAAAAATGTATTACAAGTTTTCTGTAATTTAATGTTTAAATATGCAAATTAGGCATTTTCTAATTAAATATGGTCTAATTTGCATATATTTTAAAAAAAATCTGAGTATTGGATAAAGCCAGGTTAAAAATTATTTTTTGGTATATGTGATGACAGGGTGCAGAGAGCGATGCGAGCAGAATGTTGATTTACAATTTAGGAGAAATCTGCAGACGCAAATAGACAACGTGTAGTAAAATAAAGACCTAAATGTGTATTTCTGACTTTTTTTTCACCACAAGTCTGAAAGAAGACATGTTATTGAAGACAAATATCCCAAAATCTCAAAATTGACCAGTTAAAAAAACCCAATGTTTTTGCCTGCCGTGTCTCGCTTTAATGAGAGTCCATCTTTGTTTTAACGCAGTTTTAAGGGGGTGTTAATGAAGCAATATTGCTATCACGACTCTTATTTTGAAGATGTGTGTGTCCGAATGTGTTGCATTGTTCACTTCATGTGTCCCTACTGCTGTTCCCTTGTTAGTTACAATAGCTACTCCTTTGCCCGCCTGAATGCCTAAACATTACAATTGTATTCTTTTTTGTTTCACTACTGCAAGCTTGTGTAAGCTGCACTGTCCTCGAGTAATTCACATCCAACCCTAATCAAACACTGTAATTAGGAAGTAATCCTGAAGATCTTGATTTGATTGTTCAGGTGTGTTTGATTGGGGTCGGAGGAAGAAGGACACCGGTTCCCTTATCGAAAAGGGAACCAGACGATGCGTCGAAACGCTGCGGGAACGCCTTCTGCGTGATTGCGTCTGAAGCATCTATGCCAACTAGTCCAATGGAAAAAGGGAATGAGCGTCACGGGCGGGTGACGTCATGACCAGGAAAGGATAAGAGCACTTCTGCTGCTCGCCGGCATTTAGCTTCTGTGCCTCAGCAAGCGATCTGTGTCTAAACTGTCCCTGTCTATTTATTGTTGTCTGTTTCAATATTGTTGGTATCGATGGCGAAACAAATCTACAAACAGTGTGCTCCTCCCTGCCCGCGTTATTTAACGGGTGGGGACACACACGAGCTTTGTGTGATTTGTTTGGGATTTGAGCATGCAGCCTCAGCCTTCGAGGGGGCTGAGTGCCAGCACTGTGAGAAGCTACCGCTTCGCATGCTCAGATCCCGCCTGTCACTCTTTGACAAACAGAGTGGACAGGCTCGCGATCCTCAGGGATCAGGACCCGCGTCTGCCGAGGCAACGCAGAGAATGCATTCCTGGGGATCGCAATTGGATCTTTCGGAGGGGATCGAGACGGGTCCGAGGACCCTTTCTCCTTCCTTACCCGGGAGATCCAGCTCTCCTCCCCCGGTGTCGGAAGCACGCTTTGCGGTTTCTTCCGCCCGGGGAGAGAGCCCCTTACTACAATGCTCATCTTCTGAGGAAGTTGACGTTGTGAGTATGGACAGTGATAATGCACACACGGGGGAAAGGGAATTACAATTTATTTCCCCAGCGTATGATGAGCTGGTGGATGTCATGTCACGAGCTGTAGAAAGATTAAATGTTGACTGGCCATCTGAAACTAGAAACACTCGCCCCAAAAGCAAATTAGACGAGCGTTTTCTTTCTTCAGCCACATTATCTCCACCGCGAGGGCTTCCTTTTTTTCCTGATTTGCTTGATGAGTTGTCTAAATCATGGAGAAAGCCGTTTTCATCTCGTGTTTTTAACCCTGAATCCAATATATATTCTAAGATAAGAGGGTCTAAAGATTACGGTTATGGTTCGATGCCCCAGGTTGAACAAAATTTAGCGAGTTATCTCGCGCCTGGTCCCGCATCTTCCATTAAAGCCCCAGTTTTGCCCACTAGACCATTAAGAAATACATCCAATTTAGTGGGCAAAGCTTATTCCGCAGCAGGTCAAGCCGGAGCGTGCCTGCACACTATGGCACTGCTTCAGGCTTATCAGGCTGATCTGCTGGGGGACCTGGATAACAGCGAGGGAATTAGTCATGACGATGTTCGAGAACTTCGTAGGGCTACCGATCTTTCTCTCAGGGCTACTAAAGAGACCGCCAGAGCAATTGGGCGGTCTATGGCAGCTTTGGTAGCCACTGAGAGACATTTATGGCTCAATCTATCTGATATTAAAGAGAAAGATCGTACTTTTTTGTTAGATGCTCCACTTGAACCTTCTGGTCTCTTTGGTGACGCAGTTCACGCTGTAGTAGAAAGATTCCAGGATGCTAAAAAACAGTCGGATGCTTTTAAAAAGTTAATCCCTCGCCGTGTCCAGCCCCCTGGGGCTGCTGGGCGTGAGCAGCCCCAGCCATCTAGCTCATCATATCGCGTGCAACAGAAAGAGAGTGTTGCGTCTCGTGCTCCTCCACGAAGATACTGGAGACAGACGCAACCCTCTCAACCGAAGTCGCCTAAGCCTAAGCCGGATCTGAGGACCGTTCTTCAGGCGAAGAAAGCTTCGGTTCAAAAAAAAAAAAAGGTCCTGATGCTTAGGCATCAGGCCTGTGAGGACAGCCCCGACCGGAGTGGAGCGGTGTTCACCTCATTATACGGTGCCCGTTCCACTTCGGGGTCCTCACGAGACCCTCCTGCCAACCCTGCCACCTCTGGTGCTTCAGGGCGCAGTGGTCTCCAGCAAGTCACTGGTGCTATGCTGCGGCACAGCATCGGTTTCGCGCCCTCTGAGGGGGGTTTTAGAGCAGTCAGGTCAGGTAGTTCCTGCCGGTATGTTTCAGGCTCCAGATTTGGCTCTCTCAGTAACACCAGAGACCAGCCTCGAGAGGCTGGTTCCCTTAGTAAATTTTCTGGCAGCGTGGAAGCTTCTGCCAAATATTTCTCATTGGGTCCTGCAGATTGTAGAGAAAGGATACAGAATCCAGTTTGGCTCTCGTCCTCCTCGTTACAGTGGGGTGCTACCCACAGTGGTGCATCCCGAGCAGGCTCTGGTAATGGAGCAAGAAGTAAGGGCCCTGTTAGCAAAAGAAGCTATAGAACAGGTGTACTCACCCGACCGAGAGTCGGGTTTTTACAGCTGTTATTTCATTGTTCCAAAAAAGGATGGAGGGTTGCGTCCCATTTTAGATCTTCGCCTGTTGAATCGGTCAGTTCAGAAACTCAAGTTCAAGATGCTGACCCTCAAGCAGATCGTGACCCAAATCAGATCCGAGGACTGGTTTGTCACGATAGATCTAAAGGATGCATACTTCCATATCTCCATCCTCCCTCAGCACAGGAAGTTCCTAAGGTTTTCTTTCAGGGGCAAAGAATACCAGTATCGGGTTCTTCCTTTCGGCCTAGCTTTGTCACCCCGCACGTTCACGAAATGCATGGATGCAGCTTTAGCCCCTCTCAGGCTTCAGGGCATACGCATTCTGAACTACATCGACGACTGGCTGATTCTAGCGGAATCAGAGCAGTTGGCGGTTCGGCACCGAGGTGTCGTTCTCGCCCATATGCAGATGTTGGGGTTGAGGCTCAATGCCAAGAAGAGTGTTCTTTCTCCAGTACAGAGAACCACTTTCCTTGGTGTGGTATGGGATTCAGTGACGATGAGGGCCAGCCTATCGCCCGTTCGTGTAGCTGTTATCCTGGCAGCCACCAAAGAGCTAAAGCTAGGTCAGTCACGCACTGTAAAACAGTTCGAGAAACTGTTGGGTCTACTGGCAGCAGCGTCCAACGTGATACCTTTTGGCCTGCTGTACATGAGGCCTTTACAGTGGTGGCTCAGGACCAGAGGGTTCTCCCCGAGGGGAAACCCTTTCCGTATGATCAAGGTTACGCGGCGATGCCTTCGTGCCTTAGAGATATGGAGGAAACACTGGTTCTTAACCCAGGGCCCGGTGTTGGGAGCTCTTTGCCATCGAGCTACTATCTCGACAGATGCTTCCCTCACCGGCTGGGGAGCGGTAATGGAAGGCCGCTCGGTTCAGGGTCTGTGGAAAGGCCATCATCTTTCGTGGCACATCAATTGCTGGAGATGATGGCCGTCTTCAATGCGTTGAGACATTTCCTTCCGGACCTAAGAGGCCATCATGTGCTCGTTCGAACAGACAACACATCTGTGGTCTCTTATCTGAACCGCCAGGGGGGTCTGAGGTCGCGTCCGCTTTGCAAACTGGCGCACCAGATCCTCCTGTGGTCCCTGGGGAAGGTACTCTCCCTGAGGGCAGTGTATATTCCTGGGGACCAGAATATAGGAGCAGACATCCTGTCGAGGCAGGAGCTGAGGCCAGGGGACTGGAGACTCCACCCCGAGGTGGTGGAGAAAATCTGGGAGGCATATGGCAGAGCAGAGGTGGACCTGTTCGCGTCTCACAATACGACGCACTGTCCCCTCTGGTATTCACTTACTCACCCAGCCCCCCTGGGGCTGGATGCCATGGTGCAGACGTGGCCGAGGCTACGTCTGTACGCCTTTCCCCCTGTAGCTCTGCTCCCAGGAGTTCTGGAGCGGGTCCGTCAGTGTGGGATAAGCCTACTGCTGGTAGCACCACGCTGGCCAAGTCGGATCTGGTTTGCGGACCTGATCCTTCTGCTAGACGGGCCTCCATTGGAGATCCCGATCAGGAGAGACCTTCTGTCTCAGGCCGGGGGCACAATATTTCACCCTCGTCCAGAGATTTGGAATCTGTGGGTTTGGCCTCTGAGGGGGCCCAACTCATAGAAAGTGGTCTTTCAGCTGAGGCTGCTGAGACCATCCTAAGCTCCAGAGCTCCGGCTACTAGGAAACTATATGCGCTTAAATGGAGAGTTTTCTCTTTATGGTGTCACCAACGTCATTTGAATCCAGTTAACTGTTCTGTGAACACAGTACTCGAGTTCCTGCAAGAGCACTTTGTGTCAGGTTTATGCCCTTCCACGCTAAAAGTTTACGTGGCAGCCATTGCGGCTTATCACACCCTGGTGGGGGGTACATCCTTGGGTCGAGACCCCTGATTACACGTTTCCTTCGTGGCACTTTGAGGCTAAGGCCTGCAACTCGCACTAGGGTGCCAGCCTGGGATTTGACTATAGTTCTAGAAGGCCTGTCTAGGGCCCCATTCGAGCCCTTAGATTCGGTCTCAGAGAAGTTCCTTACTCTTAAGACTATCTTTCTGCTGGCTATTTCGTCCCTCAAGAGAGTTGGTGACCTTCAGGCTCTTTCGGTCTCCCCCACCTGCCTTGAATTTGCACCGGGGATGGTCAAGGCGTTCCTATATCCAAAACAGGGATACGTCCCTAAGGTGCCGACCTTGACTCCGAGGCCTATTGTGCTGCAGGCTTTCTGTCCTCCTCCTTTTGCAACTGCGGACCAGGAAAGACTGCACCTGTTGTGTCCAGTGCGAGCATTGGACACATATGTACATCGGACATCCTCAATCAGGAAGTCCGATCAACTATTTATTTGCTTTGGATCACCTAAAAAAGGTCTTCCTGCTTCAAAACAGACAGTCAGTAAGTGGATAGTCGAGGCTATTTCACTTGCTTATGAGTACTCGGGCCAGCCTTGTCCTTTGGTGGTCCGAGCTCACTCGACCAGGAGTATGGCGGCTTCTAAAGCCTTGCTGCATGGGGTTTCTCTCCAAGATGTCTGTGATGCGGCGGGCTGGTCCTCTCCGCTCACATTCGTGAGATTTTACAGTTTGGACCTGGATGCTGCCCCAGGTTCTCAGGTGCTTAGTGCTTAGCTGAACAGTCTGACACTCAGGTACTTGAATTATGGCGCATTGGGTATTCTCGTTCCCGCAGCGTTTCGACGCATCTCGAAGTTCCCTTTTCGATAAGGGAACGTCTCAGGTTACTATTGTAACCATAGTTCCCTGAGAACAGGGAACGAGACGATGTGTCCCTCTGCCATACTTCTGGCGTCCCTGCGATCGGCTTGCTTCGGCACTGTCGAAGCTAAATGCCGGCGAGCAGCGGAAGTGCTCTTATCCTTTCCTGGTCATGACGTCACCCGCCCGTGACGCTCATTCCCTTTTTCCATTGGACTAGTTGGCATAGATGCTTCAGACGCAATCACGCAGAAGGCGTTCCCGCAGCGTTTCGACGCATCGTCTCGTTCCCTGTTCTCAGGGAACTATGGTTACAATAGTAACCTGAGACGCTTTCCAGAACTGTGTGAGACGGATGTATATATGGCTGTGCCTCGGCTTTAAGATGCCATTAATAGAAGTTTAATTTTTCAAAAATCAGGAGGCAGGACGTGAAGATAACATTGAATGTGGACGTGTCCTTCCTACCGGCACAGAAGAATGTGTCCTCCCTTGCAAAAAAGAAGTATAGCCTAAGGCCGTGTGTCCACCAAAGCATTTTTTCACCCAGCTGGCGTATTTTTTCCAATTGTTTTCAATGGGAGCGCTGTGTTTTTTAAACGCCAAGAGCGTAATGAGGCGCTGAGATTTTTTTTTTTTTTCATGCTGAAGCGTCCGCCGTTTTTTACTGGTCGCCGAGAGTTGAAGAATGTTCAACTTTGGTGTAAAACGCAGCGCTCATCACTGTCACTTATTACCCAACCGTCCAATCACAGTGGAGGAGGGGCGGGGCTAATATCACACCGACCAACCACCACATTCTGCTTGTTCAATGTCAACAGACACAACAACACGCATAATAACAGAACAAAATAATTTAAAACAAAAGCCAGAGAAAATCTGTTACATTGTATCGACATTTTAGTATAGAATCACACAGAAAAAAAAAAATGCTGCACTGCCAAAACGCTCTGAAGCGCCCACAGCCACAGCTAGGCTTTTCAGCTGAGCGACTAGCGGTTTCAGCTGCTAAATACACTTTGGTGGACACGGCCTAAGACACAGCCTTAAACGTGTACGTTTATAAGATTGAATGTAAAATATATGCTGCAGTTTTAAAAGAGTAAATACGACTACAAGCTAAGTATACTTAGAATACTTAAAGGGATAGTTCACCCAAAGATGAAAATTCTATCATCGTTTACTTACCCTCAATTTGTTCCAAACCTCTATGTGTTCATTTGTTCTGCTGAACACAAAGGAAGATATTTGGAAGAAAACAGATCTCAATCCCCATTGACTACCATAGTATGTATTTTTTCCTACTATGGAAGTCAATGGGGATTGAGATATGTTTTCTTCCAAATATCTTCCTTTGTATTCAGCAGAACAAATGAACACATAGAGGTTTGGAACAAATTGAGGGTGAGTAAATGATGAAAGAATTTTCATTTTTGGGTGAACTATCCCTTTAAGTTAACTTTTCTTAATATAGCTAAATCAAAAGATTAAGTGCAAGGCAAATATGTTATGTAAGCCAAGTCATGTAAGTATCTTTATGTTCAAAAAAATTAAGCAAAGTATAGTTATGTTTAGTTTAAAACAAGTGTACTATTTGAATAAACGTCTTGTGTGAACGGTCCTTTAGAAGGAGATGTCTACAGTAAATAAACAGCACGGCTGCTCACTCGGTTTAGATCTGAGATTATATACATGTAATTTAGATGAAGGACTGGTGCAGTTCAGAGCCACTGGAGAGGGACAAATGAAATATATTTCACACAGGCATATTTTTCTGCTGCCGGTAAATAGATTCTGTGAAAAATAGGCCCACAATCAAATATGAATTGAACAGATCTATGTTGTTGACAAAGCACTAGGTTTATGAATACATTTAATAAGTGACTTGTGCTGTATGTGAACAACACACGACTGCAGTGATATTTCATCGTGAAGGATTCTGCTGCTTTAAAGGCATTGTGAGGTTATCCTTCCTTTCTAGTCGAAATTACATTTTCACAGCCTTGTTGAGTTTATACTCACGCTCTCAAATGTAAACTTGTAGATTTTAAGACGTTGCTTTTTGCACATTTCGCTCTGTTACTGTTTTGATCATCGTTCTGAATCTGATCTGGATGTCTTTGACAGAAACGTTTTTTCATGAAATTTACCCATATTCAAGCTGAAGCTGGATAAAACATTTAAAGCAGAGAGTATGTTCTTTCTTTTGATATATTGCATGTTTAGATTGATATTCATTGTTTTTGTGAAAATTATCAAAAATGCTGGCGCTGACTGGCAACTTTTTTCAAAAAAGCTGGTGTGGAAAGAGTTAATATGCATGGCTATAGTGATTTTTGCCTTATGAAACAGCATTATTAAAAGAAAAAGTTATATTCAGCGGTGTAGTCGGCATATACTTGACCCTGAAAACATAAAACGTAATTTTTACGGTAAAAAAAACAGCAGCTGTGGTTGCCAGAACATTACCGTCATTAATACAGTAGCAACGTTATTGGTTTTACAGACTTAACTTAAAATTTACAGTAATAAACCATATTTCATTATCTGATATAATGTTCCAATCTATTGAAGTACTAATATCTGTTTTGTATCTGTAATACACTGACAACCACCAATCACAGCAGTGATGAGAGTCACATGATCAATCAAAGCTCATCACAAGAAAGATAATATTAATATACAGAAGCTGCACAGTGTCATTCACACAAACACTAAACACCATCATGGTAACATTTAAAATGCAATAAACATTCATTTAATAATATTAAATGTAACATAAAACCCTAATGTACATAACTGATCAGAAAAGAACAAAGAAAACTATGAAGAAACAGTTATTTCAGCAAAATTACATCAAATCTGAAGTGTCACGCAGGGAATTGTGGGAATGTCAATTTACGTTTTTTCACTGTAAATTATACGATGAGTTTTTCTTTTTCACTTTCAAAAACTGTAAATTTAACAGTATTTTACAGTAAAATTACATTAAATGTACCATTAGATCTATCACAGTTATTTACCGTATATAGGAAGGAAACTTCTTTTACCGTTAAAATCACGATCATTTTTACAGTTTCCCTCTTGTGCTTTGATGCTTTTCTTTTAATTGTCACTGATTGACTGACTCTGCTCATCTGCATATACTCTGCTCTCTCCATCTCAGGCGTTCTCTCTCCTCTGTTACTCTGTCTGGTTTGATCTGTTCAGACGTCTCTCTCTGGCCCGCTTACACTTGCTCTACTTCTGTGCTCATTTGAGGAGTTTGAAGCTTAAACATGAACGTTTGAAACGTGGCGTATGTGAGTTTTTGAGAGTGTGAGAGGAGAGGTGATGATGATGTGTGAAAGAGAAAGGCAGGTTTCTTAGGAACATTTCAATCTTTTTGTTTTTTTATGACAATAGACTGTGATTACAGCTCGGAGCGGCAGACAGGCTGTGTCTGTGTGATTTACAGCTGTTGAGGGTTTTGTTTTTAGCCCTGAAGGAGACAAGTGAGATAGAGTTACTGCAAAACCTGTCACACTTTTTAAAAACATGTTTCTATTTACAGTACAGTCTTTTGTTCAAAAGTCTGTGACATAGTGAAAATGCATGTGTTTTGAAGTTTATTGGAAAGTTATTGACAGTGCATTGGAGCTACAAGGAAAAAAACGCATCATCATGTTTGATATGAGCATCTCGAGCTTCAACAGAAGAAGAAAAACTGACAAATGTCTTTACAAAGAGTCACAGAACAAAGCATTGGGTTAAAATGATTCAACTGTGGCGTTCTGCTCAAGCAATCATTTATTTGTATTCCTCTGTCTATTGAAAATTTAAATGTAATTATATAATTGTACAGCTTTTTCAAATTCCTTAAAAAACATTTTACATTATCCACAGAGGCCGTGCACAATTTGATATGTGTAAAACCATAAACTCACAGTTTAACAATTTAATTTTCGTCTGTCAGGTTGATCTAGCTTCATGCATTTATGAATTTTTCTTCATCAATCCAGAATAGCAGCAGAGCTGAAAGGATTGTTTTAGGATTTCCTTCAGGCCGAGGCTTATTCATTTCACTTTTGGTGGGAAAGGGCCTTAACATTTGCCTTTTTTTTATATGCAAAAGTAACATAACATATTATTTCCCATAAAAAGTAACTAACCCTAAAAAAAAAAAAAATCTATTTTAAAATGCATTTATGTCATACTAAGTGTCCTTCAAACCATTAACATATTTATTTGGCATATCACTTAAGACTAACTGATACAAAATTATAATTATACTTTATTTGTATTTCTTCATTACACAATGCACATTTATTAATATTAAGCCTAAAATGTGTTTTAATATCATCATTATTAATATGGATTGTATGATATCTGTATGATATCAGTCTTTAAATGCAAGATATTTAAAGTGAACATAAAGTATACTTGCAATAGTTCCACTTTAGCACAATTATATAAACTTCAGTATATCTTTAGTTGAACTTCAACACTATTTCTGGATAACTAAAGTACATTAAGTACAAACATAATTGTTCCAATTTAGCAGACTTTAAATAAATCAGGTTAGCATACCAAAAATACAATTGCAGGGTATTTTTTATGTTTTTATTATGTACATACATATGTAAATGTATTTCTAGGATACTTAGCGCAAAATATTTGTTTTCACTGTGGGAAGTAACACAATTATTTAACTTATTAGGGAGTGATGCAATATTGTAACATTAGCCTACTTGTAAAAGATACTTTCCCCAACACGAGTATTAGTAAATGTTGAAATTAACATTATAAGATTAATAAATGCTTTAGAATAATTTCTCATTTTTAGTTCATGTAACTAGTAACTAGTGTTAACAAAAAGGCACTTATTGTAAAGTGTTCCCATTTATTTTTACTTTTATTTCAGTGAAAGCAAACAAAGGAATGTCACTGTATGCAAATGTGGCTACTGTATGTGTGTTTGTTTGCATGTGTTTGTTTGCACACACTCACACACAAACACACACACCCACACTGCACAGAGTGCATATGTATGCACAAATAGCCGAGAGCAATGACTCTGAGTGTCTCAGCAGGTTTATAATGAGAGTGTCACTCCGGCCACAGTGTTTCTCATGGGCCAAGACAAGCATCACTGCGACCCGCTGGAATAAACACAGCTTAAAAGACATCTTAATAAACCACAAAATTAACGTGACTAAATTACCTAGAACCAGAAAAAAAGAAACTGCGTAATACTTTAACATGTTTATTAATAGGGCTGTAACGATACCCTCATGTCACGATTCGATACATATCACGATAATGAACTCACAATACGATATTATTGCGATACTCCAAGACATGATAAAAGGTTAACACAGATTCTGAAGCTGAAAATACAGAATTATTTTAGATGAATATGCTTTCACTAGACATATTTAAAATAATAGGCCACTTTTTACTGGTAACATCAGACATTTGGCATTATCAGGACCCACAAATATTGCCCCATTGCATTATTATACATTATATCCAACATTATATATAGTAGTTTAATGTAGTACTGACAACAAAACTCTAAAAACTTGAATTTATTCTCACACAATACACACTATCCACGATACATATTGTTGCATTTTTGTATTGCGATATATTTTGACACGATATATTGTTACACCCCTATTTATTAATGGTGTTTTCAAACTCAATCACTAAGTATAAGGATTACAAGAAAAAAAAAAGATATTAAAATGTTAGTAAAGCAGTGTTCGTGCTGCAGACTCGAGTGACACCTCAAATACTGCAGCTTTTAGAGGAGAGATTCTTTTCTAAGCAATCAGACTTACAATTATTATTCAAATGCATCTCGCGGTTTGAATGAGTGCACAGGCAATTACTGTTGAGTGTCAGTCATATATTTGTCAGTGCATTTTGCAGAGTGCATTTGATGTTTCATCCATTTGTAGAAAATAAGAAAAGAACAGCCCGGTGCATTAATATGCCTGCTCTCCTAAACGAGCCGTTAATCAAAGTTTGAGGACACGCATAAACCTGATGAGTGGTGTAGGAGCCAATGGAGCCGTAAACATCTCTGGGACCTGCAGAGCTCGGCGATGTGCACCCATGATTCTGGAGCATAAAATCTGTCAGCTTTATTTGTGGTCCACTTATGATGACTTCACTGGCCCTGGCCTGAGGTGGCTGCTTTTACTGCAAGTCGTCTCAATCTATTCTGAATATTACACTTTCTTGCTAAAGTGTCATGGGAGATAAAATTAGCAATTGTAATGTAGTCCCAGCAATTAGCAGAATCCGGTGGCTTATGTCAGATCATATTTTGTGCATATTGCTCCTATAAAAATTGATTGGTATATTGTTTTGTATGTGTACAAGACTTCATATCAGCCTTAAGCCTTTAATGCATGAATGTTTTGCCAATCATTATTACATATTTGGGTATTTATTGACCCGAATCTATATCTAGCACAGATGGATCTTTACCTGTCGTGGTAGTTTAAAACTCTCTTGATATTAGATTACCATTAAACAAGAATAAAATTAAGCATGTTTTGTTCCCATTTGGAGCTTGAAAGGGTTCAATTATATTCTATGTTTTATACCATCATCACTGTCCTCGTCAGAGCTCATTTCCCAGTGCATTCAGCATCTGGCTCATATTCGCAATCTCAAACATATTCTCAAAACTATAATTCTCAACATCTTCAGCTCGACAGCTTCTTCACCAGATCCACCATCAAGTGACATTGACACTAATATTTAATTGCGTTCAATACTTGCTCGCTAAGCTATTTCAAGTTTTGCTTATGATATGTCCTATTCTTTTGTTTTCTGCCTGCGTTAACTATGGGTGAAACGTCACTTCATCATTGTGTATTAGACATTGCACTTATTTAGTCATCAAAGATTGAATTATTGTTGTGCTGATGAGTTCAATCAGGTGTATTTGATAAGGAAGAGCTTGAAAATGGGTACTGTAGCTGTGCCTCATGTACATGCATGCATGGCTACTCTAGTGTCTCGTGTAGTCTACCGAAACCAAAGCATATTCATGTTCCCTACATTGATCCTTGCAGTGTTTTAACGATGATGGGGAGTAGATTGGCAGTGATATCCTGAGTTCTCTGAGAAGTGGTTTTAGCTAAAAGTCGTTTAGCCATATTGGGGAATCGCTTCTTATTTTTTCTCTGAAGTTGTAGAGGTGCGCTGTCCATGGCGCTGAATCTGATGCAAGGCCTGTGGTGCTGAATCCGATGCACTGTCCATGGTGCTGAATTGGATGTGATGCATCAGCTGCACTGTCCATGGTGCTGAATTGGATGTGATGCATCAGATGCACTGTCCATGGTGCTGAATCTGATGCACTGTCCATGGTGCTGAATCTGATGCACTGTCCATGGTGCTGAATCTGATTCACTGTCCATGGTGCTGAATCTGATGCACTGTCCATGGTGCTGAATCTGATGAAATGTCCGTGGTGCTGAATCTGATGCACTGTATGTGGTACTGAATCTAATGTGATGTCAATGGTGCTGAATCTGATGCACTGTATGTGGTACTGAATCTGATGTGATGTCCATGGTGCTGAATCTGATGTGATGTCCATGGTGAATCCTGGATTTTTACTATGTGACAGTTCCAAAATCTGACTCATTTCTCATTCATAGACTCATTCTCGGAGCAAAGGGTATGACGGTGACAGACTTTGATCTGAGAGAGAGTGTGTGTGAGAGGGTGTGTGTGTGTGTGAAGGGAATCGACAGGCCTGCGGGCAGATGAGGGGTCATTTTAACCAGCTGCAGTCTGTCCACATCTGGATGTAGATCACCTGTGGAGTAAATATGCTGTTTTGACAGAGCAGATTGTGCTGCACTAATTAGTAGAAATAGGATAGTGCAGATAATAGAAGAAGAGCTGTTGACATGTCTGCTTGTTTCTTAATGGAGATTTTGCTCTTTGTTTAAACCATAGACTGTAAAAAATATGTGCGTCGTGTCCGTGACTTTACCCATAGTGTTTCTGAAGAGCATTTTTGAAGCCCAACGTGGGCCGTCGCTCCTGGATAACAGAAAATGTGCAGCAAGGCGGATTAGCTGAGGTGACATGACGCTAACAGACAAATTGCTAGTAGTGACATCAGCGGCAATCCACCTGTCACTCAAGTGGCCACGCCCTTAATTATGCAGATCTTTAAGGCTTAATATAATTGAAACTGATGAGTAATAAAAAAAGTCACCCCCCTCACAGTCGTCATGAAGGGTAAAATTAGCCATGTAGACCCAAACCTCTTTTTGTACCAGGCTGTGAACATGTTTTTTTTTTTTCTGCTGTAAAGTTGGGCATTTTAACATGGGGGTCTATGGGATTGACTCTCTTTTGGAGCCAGTCGATGAATTGCAGTTCAAGTTAAGAATTGGATTTAAGAGCAAGATGCATAATAGTGCGATTTATACATACATGCAGTGGCACTGCTATATAAAGTGCAAAGGCAGAATGCATTTTTGCTTTGACAAAACCTTAATGCTGTATTGACCAATCAGTATGCATAACTGTAAAAGTGCAAAAAAGCTCTAAAATGTATGTTGTCAAAATGTATTAGTACACACAGAGAAAATTATGCAGTTCAATGGTTTATTTTGCTGTTCATGTTGACTCAAATGGAGTATCAACTCTCTAGGTGTTAAGAGGCAAACAGAGGAGGTTATTTAATCCCAAATGACTCCTGACTGAGGCTTTCAGCCACCAATAGAAGCCAGAGGTTTGTTTTGATTTTCATCCGCACCGCTGGGTCACTGCTGCCAACAACCAGACGCTCCCACTGCCAATGTCTGGATTCGATCGACAGTTCAATGCTGGGAAAACGACAGAACTCAAGCATTCAATGGAACATAAACACAGACTCTCAGTACCTCGTATTTTCACAGCCGTCTGTCAAAGAGACAAAACCCCTGATTTATGGTTACTTTATTACACATATCTGTATTTTATTAGCTGAGGAATTTTGCCAAGAAATCCTAATATTGCTCTGGAATCGTTTAATTGCTTTCAGAGCTTTACGGCTGTCAGTCTTCATGTGTACATCTCAATGGAAATGAGTCATGCTCAAAATTGTCCATGACTTCTCTTATAAAAGACATAAGAGCACACTCAACAGTGAATATGCAATGCAAGAGTTGAGGATTAGCAGACATACAGTCCATTCATTATGCAATGAGCTATTTATTCATATCAAAATAATGCATGTACTTTCCATTCATGTTTATGCATGTACTTTCCATCCATCCATCCATCCATCCATCCATCCATCCATCCATCCATCCATCCATCCATCCATTCATCCATCCATCCATCCATCCATCCATCCATCCATCCATCCATCCATCCATCCATCCATCCATCCATCCATCCATCCATCCATCGCCAATTGGAAGTGTAACCCTTGACAATAAAGCTAAATATATTTGTGTTGTATAATGCAATAGCTAACATGATCCGATTATGAACAACATTTTACATAATTTATTCATTTTGGATAATGGTTATGTCTACATTTAAAAATAAATGTTTTAAAAGTTCAAGTTTTATAAATTAGCATTGGCTAATGCACTTATGAATTAACATGATTGATCAATAAAACCATTATAAATTAACTAATGATTTATTCAGCTTTTACAAACCCTGGTTAATCATTGTTCACGACACCTAACACATTAAGTAATATAAACAATTTGAACCTTATTTTAAAGTGTAGTAATTGAACTATGTCCAACATAACTGTCCAATAATATAAACAGTCATTTAACAGAACATGAAAGCAAATTAAGTTGGTAGCACACTACGTTTAACCTACTGTAATACTCTCTCTAGTAATACAAGATCCACTTTCCCAGTAACTGTGATGTAAGCTCACACACAGCTCAAATGTGACCCTGGATCACAAAACCAGTCACAAGTCGCACGGGCATATTTGTGGCAATAGCCATCAATACATTGTATGGGTCCCAATTATCAATTTTCATTTTTTGACAAAAATCATTAGGATATTAATTAAAGATCATGATTAGATTCCAATAAGATATTTTGTAAATGTCCTACCTTAAATATATAAAACATTCAATAATGCAGTTAATGCAGCACAATCCCAAACTTAAATGGACAACTTTAAAGATGATTTTGCTAATGTTTCGATTTTTTTGCACCCTCAGATTCCAGATCTCGGCCAAATATTGTCCTATCCTAACAAACTATACATCAATGGTTATTTATTCAGCCTTCAGATGCACCTGATGTATAAATCTAAAACGTTGCCCGTCTGTCCTGCTGTTCTTAATACGAGTCTTTAAATGGCCAACAGCCAGTAACACAGGAGCTCTGCAGGACTTGTGACAGAAAGAGCTGCTTCTTCACTCACCAGACAAGAGACTGTTTGTTTTATTGAATGAAGTGAGTTTCTTGCTATTCTGAGCTCTATATGTCCAGTAGATTTCACTTTTGGGCTCAAGGGGATTTTTGCTTTTTTAAAGCTGTTTTGAAGCAACATGGATTGAGAGAGAGAGAGAAGAGAGAGAGAGAGAGAGGAGGAGAGAGAGAGAGAGAGAGAGAGAGAGAGAGAGAGAGAGAGAGAGAGAGAGAGAGAGAGAGAGAGAGAGAGAGAGAGAGAGAGAGAGAGAGAGAGGAGGGAGAGAGAGAGAGGAGGATGGAGAGGAGGAGAGATGGAGAGGATAGATGGAGAGGAGATGGACTAGGATGGATGGATGGATGGATGGATGGATGGATGGATGGATGGATGGATGGATGGATGGATGGATGGATGGATGGATGGATGGATGGATGGATGATGATGGATGTGGATGGATGGATGGATGGAGGATGGAGATGGAGGTGGATGGATGGTGGGTGGATGGATGTGATGGATGGGTGATGAGGATGATGGATCATTCATTCATTCATTCATTCATTCATTCATTCATTCATTCATTCATCTACAAAAAATTTACAATTTTAAAATCAAGCTGCACAACTTTCAGGAATTCAGTCCTTTAGGTTTTGGGTTTTTTCCACATAACTCTATTTGAGCGATAGTAATAAAGGTGAGTAAACATTAGAGAGGGAAGCTGATAGAAATGTGGTTTGAGTCGAAGACATCTCAGGAGTTTATGCTACTAGAAGAGTCTAATAGAACTTTGTATTTTTGTCTTTTCTTAGCATGTGAAAGGCTTTGAAAGACGTCTTCATTGGATCTGTCTCTGTGTGGTCTTCGGCTGAGAGGTTCCCACGGGCTTTTCCGATGTGTGTTTTGACTGTTTGATCCTGGGGATCAGTCGCCGTAATCTCTTAATCATTCATGGAGAAAATCTATTTACTCTCTCTGTCTGTGTGGTCGCTCTCTCTTTTTGCCTTTCTGAACCTAAAGACTATTGTTAATGAGTGCCTTTATTTTATTACACTGAGCCAATTTGAGTCAGAACAGTGTTTAACAGCGGTCCAGGAGGAGTGTTTCAGTGAGAAAGAAGAAGAACAAACACAGGCCTCATGAAGATATTACTGACAGCGGGAGAGACCATGCAAAGCGAGACACTGTGCTCATTCCTCCGGGGAAAATACATCTAAAGTTTGGCTAAATTAATTGAATGAAGTTTAAAAAGAAGTGTGTCCTTTAAAACGAAAATCGTTATGAATTTATGTTATTTGACCTGGACATGTCTGGGTGAATCTTATAAAGATATTTTTAGGTTACCATTTCTTTCTGAGATCATACAATTGAACTTTCTCAGTGTATTTTCCAGTTACAGTATTACAGTTATGCGCTGCAAAACATAACGTCACCAAGCAGAAGATAATAGTCGTCTTAATTAGCCTCAATGAGGCTTCATTGTCTTATTTCTTTATTTTCGTGTTTGGGTTAAAATATGTGGAATAATATGAAATATGCCCTTGAGATTCAGTCGCCTTCTGCTCTAAAACATTACCATGAAACCATAGTTTCTGTCAAAATCCTTTCAGTGCATTTCTTCACTTTCTTTTGATATGCGCTGAGATGTGTATAGTCATTGTGCTGTACATTTATAGATGTACGGTATGTAATTTGGAGTAAATCTGTGTGTTGATTGGTCAGAAGTGTCTGCACCCCATTGAGATCATGTGATGAACTCCTGCAGTGGCTCGCTGAGCTTTTATTCTTCCTGGCGCTGTTCATCATCCGTTTGACGTGTTCTGTGATTGCTCTATACTGTGGTTAGGAGAAGACCTCTCGAGTGCCCTGCACTCCATAACGCTCGGTGAAGTGTGCACTCCCAGCATGCAATGCAATCAAGCAAAACCACTCTTTTAATTCCAGACGCTCAATAATCCTGCAGGCCTTGAAAGGAAACCTGCAGAAAGGGAAACTTCAGGAGCAATTTCTCCCTCGCTTTCATCACACATGCTAATTTTGTTTCTCTAAACAGAATTTGTTTGCTGGAAAAACAAGATAACCCGTTTGTTGAGATGTGAAAGGGAACAGACGCTGAAATCTCTCTTTATTCATTGATGTCAACCTTTCTTATTCGTTCATTTTCCTCTTTTCATCGTCTCTGTTTTCTTCCTCTTTTAAGACTTTGCATTCAGTAGCTTTTATCCTGCGTTTCAAGTACATTTCCAAACGTACAATTAAACTAGTCGGCCTCCTGTCGGAGATCAGGACGGATTTTTCTGGTAATTTGGTGTATCGCTCCAGATCTTTCTTTATTAGCGTGTGAGTGTATTTGGGATACATGATTCGCAGGCAGTTTTACATGTACGCTACTAATGATTTTTTTTTATACAATTTTTTTTTTTTACATTTTTTATTCAACAAGAATGCAATAAATTGTTCAAATATCACAGTAAAGGCATTTATAATGTTACAAAACATTTCATTCATTAAATAATCCGAAAACAATTGGTCACATTTTCACAAAAATATAAAGCAACACAACTGTTTCAATATTGATAATAATCAAAAATATTTATTGAGCAGCAAATCATCATATTATAGTGATTTCTGAAGGATCATGTGACACTGAAGACTGGAGTAATGATGCTGAAAATTCAGCTTTGATCACAGGAATAAATGAACATAGAAAACACTTGTTTTGAATTGCAAGAATATTTCACAATATTACTGTTTTTACTGTATTTTTGATCTAATAAATACAGTCTTGGTGAGCAGAAGAGACTCATTTAATAAAAACATGAAAAACTCTTACTAACCTCAAACTTTTGAACAGTAGTGTAAGTGTTAGCAAATAAAGTAAGTTACAGTTTTTCTCCATTGGTTTGGCTCATTTCTTGAAACAGAAATTACATTCTCAAAACTCTAAGATCATTTGGCAAAACAGTCTTACGGTTCAGCACAACACTATAGCTCACTTGCAAAAGCTCATATCTCTCCCAAAACTGTTCACTCATGCTTCAAAACTAAATTCATTTCTCATATAAAGAGTCAATGCCACCAAAATGGCAAAGATCCTTCTCAATTGCTTTGGCTCATTTCTTGAAACAGACCGGACGTTCTCAACACTCTTGGTGCTTTTGCCAAAATAACGTGGATGGTTCGGCACAACACCATGGTTCACCTGCAAAAGCTCATACCTCTCCCAAAACAGTTCACTCATGTGTCAAAACTAAATTTCCTTCTCATTTAAACAGTCAGTGCCCCCAAAATGCTTCGTCCCTTTGGCATTGTGTAAGCACTGCAAGTCAAAATGTTTAGATGTTTTGTCACTATGGCAGAGGACCATTGAAATATCCCTCATATCCACCTTTCAGTCTTAGCCCAGTCCTTCATTGACAATGGTTACTATACTGTTTTTTGTCTAGCTAACAGAATACAATTGTGTATAAAACTGAAAAAAAAAAAATAATAATAGGATTTTAGGGTAAGAGTGGCCTCCAAGGTTTGACATTACACATTGCACTCATACTGCCAAGGAAATTGTAACCATTATCATTCACACACATAAAGTAACTTCCATAGATCAGAGTAAAAGGAAAATGTATACAGGATAATATACTGTATAAACACACAAACAAAAAACAATGAAAATTATATGCAGCCTACAGTGCTGTAAATAAAGCTGGAGTTTCACAACTAAGTTCTTCACTGGTCGCTGTCCTCACCCTCCCTCTTCTGGTCATCCACACGCTGCTGTCTGTCTGACCACAGATTCTCATCCACATCACAGCGCGTATTCTCCCTTACGATGCAACGAGGGAAGAAACGGCGTGCATGTCACAACCATCCCCTACTGATCTCCTGTAATATCCTCTCACTTGTTCATTGCATGGAGCAGGGACCTCTGTTCTTGAGCCCGATGCTCATACACTCTCCATCTCCAAGCGGAGAAATACTCCTCAATAGGATTGAGGAAAGAAGAGTAAGGTGGTAGGAACAACATGACCATACTTGGATGAGTAGTGAACCAAGCCCTGATGAGCAAGTCACGGTGGAAATTCACATTGTCCCATACAATGACATATTGTGGTAGGAGGCCCTACAAGACCTCTCTCATTTTCAGGGATCAAATCAAAATGATGGCGATCCAAGAAGATGAGGAGCTTCTGTGTATTGTATGGGCCAAGACAGGGGATGTGAGTGGCCACACCATTCTCAGATATGGCAGCACTCTCATTGGCCTGGGACATCCACCGTGGCCCGGTGGCCAAAAATATTACAGCCACGTCTTCGGCCCTTGGCCAGGTTGAAGCCAGCTTCATCCACAAACACGAGGATGTGATGGGTCTCGTTTCCTTCCAATGCCATTGTTATCCAAACCTGGGGTTCATGTACCCCTATGCAGGTAGGGGGTATTTGACAAAAAGGGGAGGGGGGAAATCATCAATGACTAGACTTACTGAACTGACTAGACTAACTGTTACAGTAAAACCCACAGTATTAGATAGATATACATGGGAGGCACTAATTGCAGCTTTTTGACCCCTTTTCTTTTTGTCATTTTCACTGTCAATTGCTGTAATAAATTTATCAAATGTTCCAAGTGCTTCATATATGGTATTCATGGTATTATGTTCTTGACTAATTTTGACAATTGAACAGACTATTTTGCATGTGATGACTTATACAATGATATGACGCTGACACGTTTTGGAGTGAACAACCATTAGACTGAGAATGAACAATCAGTTTAGATCAACAAGATCTTTTCACTTGGAAATTGTGCTAAATGTAGGCTACCTGTACTTAATCATTTGCAAAGATGTACTGAGACATTGAGACATGTACTTAGGCATTTGCAATTTGATGAACTGAATGAGAAATTAAATTCTGTTGTGAACAATTGCCAAGTGGTTTGGAGGTTTGTCCATGTTGTTTTGAGAATGTAATTTCTGTTTCAAGAAATGAGCCAAACCAATGGAGAAAAACTGTAATAACTAACAGTATTAACATAATAACGCCACTGTAAATACAACAAATGCATTTGGCGGACAGACATTTTGAAGTTTGTTCTCCTCCATGTTATTATTTGACAATATACAATAAAAATGGTTTGTCAATGACACACAGCAGCAATGGGAAAGATGACATCTTTATTTTTTTCTCTGGAGAATGCAGCAGTCTTAAAAAAGACTATTTTGAATGTATATGATCTACAGATGAACAGATTATTTTTTCACAATAAAGATCTATAGCATTACAAAATACTTAATACTAAATACTTTCTTTTCTCACTATATCCCATCAACACATTAGAATTTCATTTCAATTATTTATTAAACATGACTGTCTTTTAGTAAAAAAAAAGGTCTGTCAATAGTGTTTGCAACCAGTTGAAACTCATCGTTCATACTGCAGTTTATGATGATGTTATAAGCGGTGGAAGAGATATGAACTTTCCCTTTTAGATTCAAAATACTGTATTTTTGCAAAACGTAATCTTGCAGGGTCGGGGCTTAAAGATAGTTCACTTTTAAATTAGTGACCGAAGCGCCCACACCTCAGATCACGGACGTGGCTGTTTTACAAGAGGTAAAAACAATATAAAGGTGTCTTAGGCCATCAATGTGTACTTACATTTACGAGTCATTAAATCATGTTTAATTTGGACTTCTCTGTGCATGCTCTTTGAGGTGGACCCCATAGACCTGCATTATATGACTGACAGACAAGAACGGTTTGACCTACAAATATTAAAAATTGAAAATACTGTGGAAACAAAGACACCTACATCTTGGATGCCCTTGAGGTAAGCTAAAACATACCAAAAAATAATGTAAGATAAGTGAACTATCCCTTTAAGAAGTCCTGCATATACAGAGAAGTCTGCTGTCCCATTAAGACATTTATGTTGAACATTACGAGGTCATAAAAAAAATGGACAAAAAAAAAGAAGAATTCACAGATTAATTGTTCAAAATACGATCTATAATATGCATTTAGAAAATAATTACATGCTGACTCAATATATCATGTTTCTTTTCTCACAATATCCCATCAGTACATTCGATTTTCTTTTCAATAGAAAGATGTGTTGCTTATTGATAATTGGAGGCCCATTAGTCTGTTAAATAATGACTATAAAATATTTGCTCAGATATTTGCCCAAAGATTCAAATTAGTATTAGATTCCATTATTGATGAAAATCAATCTGGGTTTATGAGAAACCGACATATATGTAACAATATTAGACTTATTTTTGATCTCATTGATTATTCTGACCTTATAAAGGATGATAGCTTTATACTTTTTTTAGACTTTTTCAAAGCCTTTGATTCTGTTGAGCATCCTTTTATTTTCTACTGTTTAGAACGCTTTGGTTTTGGGGCTTATTTCTGTAATGCTATGAAAACTCTTTATGCAGGTGGAAATAGTTCTGTGAAATTAAATAATGGCACTACTCAAAGATTTGACTTGGAAAGAGGAGTTAGGCAAGGCTGCCCAGTCTCTGTTTACCTTTTTCTCATTGTTGCTCAGGTGTTCTGTCACTTTATTAAATCATCTAATTTAAAAGGAATTCAAGTTGAAGAGAGAAGTGTCCTGATAAGTCAGTTGGCTGATGACACAGCTCTTTTCCTGAAAAATGTTGATCAAATTCAGTCAGCTGTCGAGCTTATTGAAGTTTTTTCCAGTGCCTCAGGTCTTTGCCTTAATTTACAAAAATGTGAACTATTTGCTTTAAAAAGTTGCCATTCCAGAACTATTTGTAATATCCCTGTAAAGGATACACCAACTTATTTGGGTTTGGTTATTACTAAAGATGAACAGGAGAGAATCTCACAAAATTTCGACCCGGTGATTAGAAAAGTAAAGAATAGGTTTAATATTTGGTTGCAGAGGGACTTGTCTCTTAAAGGGCGTGTTCTGCTGACTAAAGCAGAAGGTATCTCTAGGCTTACTTATGTAGCTTCCTCAATACACTCGGATAATAAAATAAATAAGATAATTGATCAAATTATGTTGAGTTTTTTGTGGAAAAATCGTATACACTATATTAGAAAATCGGTAATTGTTAATTCATATAAAGATGGTGGGCTTGATTATTTAGATTTTTCTGTTTTAAATAATACTTTCAAAATTAACTGGTTGAAATATTTTCTAAAAAAACATTAATACTGTCTGGAATATGATTTCTAAAACGGTTTTTGACAAACTTGGTGGCCTTTCATTTTTGCTTATGTGTGACTACAAAATTGAGAAACTTCCAGTTAAACTGTCAGCTTTTCATAGGCAAGCACTTTTGGCTTGGAAGTTAATTTACAAGCATAATTTTTCTCCTCACCATTATTACATCTGGAATAATGGTAATATTTTGTACAAACATAAGAGTATATTTTTGAAAGCTTGGTTTGATGAGGGCATTCTTGTGGTTGGGCAGTTGTTGAATTATCAGGGGTATTTAATGACTTATGATGAGTTTCTTTCATATTTCAACTTCCCTGTTTCCCCTAAAGAATTTGCCTCTGTAATAGGTGCTATCTCTTCGGGTGTTGTCTCTTTATGTAGAGGTATTTCATACTCTAAACGTATGTCTTTATTGCATCTAGCTGATACCATTTGTGGTAAAGTTTGTTTTTCGACAAGCAAAAATAATAAGGCTATACGTTCCCTTTTTCAAAAAGAGCTAGCCAGTAAGCCATATGTCATTTCCTATTGGTCAAGGTTTATTGGAAATATTAATTGGAATAAGGTCTGGTTGTTACCTAATAAATATATTATTACAAATAAGGTCAAGGAAATTTCATTTAAGATACTGCATAAATTTTACCCTGCTAAACATTTTCTATCCAAATTTAACAAAGACATTGATGTTAATTGTTCATTTTGTTTTTTGCAACCAGAAACTGTACCTCATATTTTTTGGCACTGTCAATACACCCAAAGGTTGTGGTGGGAAGTTTCTAAATTTATAAATAACAAACTGGGATGTAATTTTCTTTTGCTATACGAACATGTAATATTTGGGTTTTTACAATATGAAAAGAGTATGGAAAAGGAAGTCTATATTATTAATCTTTTGATTATCTTAGTTAAGTTTCATATTCATCGATGTAAATTTACTAATCAGAAACCTCTTTTTTCTGTGCTATTGAAAGAATTAGAGAATTATATGGTTTCCATTAAGGACAGTACAAACAAAAAAGCTGTTAAAACCATGTATTTGATGAATACTTTTCAGATTTTGTGAGGAGTCAAGGCCTTTTGTTGTGTGTTTGGTCCATTTAGTTTTGTTTTCATTGCTTATTGTGCATTTGTGTACCTTTAACCCTGGCATATTTTTTTTTTTTTTTTTTTTTGTATTTATTTATGTATTTTTTTTTTTTTTTTATATTTTTTTTGTTAATGTTCTGTAATTGTTGTTCATGCAATAAAAAAAAAAAAATTAATAAAAAAAAAAAAAAAAAAAAAATCTTTTCAATAACAAATCATTGATGAGTTTTTATTACTCAATGTGTATCGTATCGTGCCTCTGACCAACCAGCAGACCAGATCAACTCGAATCACTAATTAAAACAGGCATCAGTAACCAGGAGTCCCTAAACACAAGTAGGATGACTTCAGCAAATGGTTTCCTCTGCTGTTGAATTGGAAGTGTTACACGTGTATTGAGTGCCTGAAATTGAATGTCTATCGTTCTAAGAGTCCAGATGGCGTCTCTATGGAGCGGTGAGCTGTTACTGAGAGGGCAGCCCGACATATACTGACACATCACTGCTTTATGGATGTCACGGCATTCATTAAGCACAGACCAAACATGAATAATAGTTTCACAGCTGTCGTTTTGTTTTATTAGGGTCATTAAATGTTGAAATCCAAGGTGACATTGGATAGCCTTTGTCAAAGTGTGAATATAACTACACAACACTTGTTTGCATCACAGCGTATTAGTATCTGTGAGATTACATAATTCTCTCTGTGTTTTTGTGTGAAGCTGGAGGCATGTTCGTCCGTCAGGGAGATTCTGGATCAGAAATGGAGGAAGACACTCAACTCAAGTTCTACACGGAGCACAGGGGCCGTCGCCGCAGCAAAGGTAACCACGTTCATTTCAACAGTTCACTATTCATTTACACCAGCCGTTTTACACATCAAAACTTAATAAAGACCACAATTCCAGCCTCACAATATAGAAGCTTGTTTCTGCCACAGAATAAAACATTTAAAAGATAATTACGAATTGTTATGTCACAAATGCGAGTTTACATCTTGCAATTCTGCCTTTATTTCTCAGAATTGTGATAAAAAGTCAGAATTGCATGATAAAAAGTCAGAATTGCATGATAAAAAGTCAGAATTGCATGATATAAAGTCAGAATTGCGTGATATAAAGTCAGAATTGTGAGATATAAAGTCAGAATTGTGAGATATAAAGTCAGAATTGTGATATAAAGTCAGAATTTCATTATATAAAGTCAGAATTGTGATATAAATTCAGAATTTCATTATATAAAGTCAGAATTTCATTATATAAAGTCAGAATTGTGATATAAAGTCAGAATTTCATTATATAAAGTCAGAATTGTGATATAAATTCAGAATTTCATTATATAAAGTCAGAATTGCGAGATATAAAGTCAGAATTGCGAGATATAAAGTCAGAATTGCAAGATATAAAGTCAGAATTGTGTGATATAAAGTCAGAATTGTGATATAAATTCAGAATTTCATTAGATAAAGTCAGAATTTCATTATATAAAGTCAGAATTGTGATATAAAGTCAGAATTTCATTATATAAAGTCAGTATTTCATTATATAAAGTCAGAATTTCATTATATAAAGTCAGAATTTCATTATATAAAGTCAGAATTTCATTATATAAAGTCAGAATTGTGATATAAAGTCAGAATTTCATTATATAAAGTCAGTATTTCATTATATGAAGTGAGAATTTCATTATATAAAGTCAGAATTGTGATATAAAGTCAGAATTTCATTATATAAAGTCAGAATTGTGATATAAAGTCAGAATTTCTTGATATAAAGTCAGAATTTCTTGATATAAAGTCAGACTTTCTTGATATTAAGTAAGAATTGTGTGATATAAAGTCAGGAATTTCATTATATAAAGTCAGAATTGCGAGATATAAAGTCAGAATTGTGATATAAAGTCAGAATTTCATTAAAGTCAGAATTGTGATATAAAGTCAGAATTTCATTATATAAAGTCAGAATTGCGTGTTATAAAGTCAGAATTTCATGATATAAAGTCAGAATTGTGAGATATAAAGTCAGAATTGTGAGATATAAAGTCAGAATTGCGTGATATAAAGTCAGAATTGCGAGATATAAAGTCAGAATTGTGAGATATAAAGTCAGAATTGCGAGATATAAAGTCAGAATTGTGAGATATAAAGTCAGAATTTCATGATATAAAGTCAGAATTATGAGATATAAACATGCAATTGCGATATATAAACTATTCACAATTCTGACTTTTTTTCTCACAATTGCGAGTTTATATCTTGCAATTCTGACTTTATATCTCCATATTGCGAGTTATAAAGACAGTATTGCAAGATATAAACATGCAATTCTGAGAAAAAAGTCAGAATTGCTAGTTTATTTCTCACAATTGCAAGCTTATATCTCATAATTTTGACTTTATATAACGCAAATCTGATATAAATCAGAATTGTGAGAAAAAAGTCGCACGGAAACAAGCTTGTACAGTATAAATCTCTTGAGCTATAATTCATGTCATAATTCAATGTCTTTTAATGTCATCTTATAAACAAGCAACATCTTACATGTATGTTACCTTCCACCAAAATATTTTTTTTTTCTTTTCAGCCAAAATATGTTTGTGTGTAATACGTGTGATTTTTCTCCACACTGTCAAGCACATAATATTCGAACATGTGCAGAAAGCAAGCTAATCTACTGTATGTGAAAGTGTGCAATGAAAGTTACAAGATGTACACATGTCACAAGACAAACCTTTGCAGCAAACTCTCTTACATTTTTCCCAATTAAAAGCCACAGTCGGCCAAAGACACGAAAGGAATGACAAGGCTGTGCGCAATTCTCTGAAAAACACGGTTTCTAGAATCACAAATGCTTGACAGAAAGCTTTGCAATTAGCAAAAACATTAAAAGAGCAACAATTTAGTGGTTTATTTGAGCCAAATTATTCTCACGCAGCAAGACTTTTCACTGTCGACATAATAACCAACATACCTTTGTACAATTTGAATAATGGCTCAAAATGCAGCAGAACGGATAGCAGGTTTGAGAATTTGATGTGGTTTAAACTGGTTTATTATGGTAAGCTAAAACTAAAACCATATTCATTACTTGAAATAAAATTAGTATAGTTTAACTTGAAGTATTAAAATAACTAAAACCAATAAACAAACTAAAACTAATAAATATAAACTAAGAACAACTATCAACACAATTATTAAACTTAACTAAAATGAAACTAGAAAACATATAAAATAAAATCTAATTTAAAATATTAACAAAAACTACAATATAATATACGATATCATAGCAACACTGGTTTAAACGTCCACTATTTAATGTAAAACTGAGTGTCAAGCATTCCCCTGCATCACGTGAAGCCAAACTGGAAATGTATTTGTCTGGAATAAAGATCTGTCTATGCAAAGCAGCTCACCGTGTCTTCATAAACGGAGGAGGGGAAAATCAGTCACTTCCCGTTGTTATTTTATCAGGGTTGAGAGACAAACATCTCCTGGTAGAGATGATTAGCTCAGCGTGTCTCCATGCAGTCGCACTCATCTATCACCAGCTTTCAGAACGGCCCGCTGAGAGTTTATGACGACGCACAAAGCAGGACCTCAGAAGAGACGCACATCACTGTTCACACTGACATCGCTTTCGGACCGCTTCATTGCACATGGTGAATTTAATACCCAAATCTAGCCTATAAACTAGAACTGTGTTCCAGAACCCAGACGAGACGGCATATGCTCACACTCGTGCATGCTTTTTTGAAGAGGTAGGCAGTTTTTTTATAAAAGTCATGAGCATTTCCATCCAACGCAGGTTTATTGGAAAAAAAACTGCCTCTACATTTTTGCAAAACTCTAAAAGCATACCAATACCTACAAATATTCCAGCTGAAATGAACTCTGGTGGGAGTAAAACGCCAACAACTTTTATTCCTTTCACATAAATTATGATTACAGTGGTAGATTATCAATTAATAATGTAGGGATGCACCGATATGAAAATCTTGGCCAATTCCGATAACCAATAATTCTTTATATTTGAAACTGATAACCGATATATTGTCCAAAAAATCTAAACAGTTGTTAAACAGTTGTGTTAAAATCCATGTCCCAAGCACACAGTTATAAATATGTTCTTATTATAATTTTATGTAGCCGATATGATGCTGCACAAGTTGCACTAAATAATATTTTCCTTTTTTGAAGTGATTTCAATCATATTTCGAGCAATTCAAAATCATCATGTTGAACAGTGAGCATCTGAAGTGTCTCAGCTGAAGGAAATACTACATTATTTATCGGCTGTAGGTATATCTGGCAAAATTTTGTATTGGTCTGATATCGATGACATTAAAAATGAACATATATCGGCTGATAGCTGATATATCGTGCATCCCTATAATAAAGACGTATGTCCGTGCACAATAATATGTTATGATCTAAAAACACTTTTAGAATAGTGCATGATTTGTGAGCTAAAATGTATAATTATATCTCACGTTTGCTTTTGTTAACTCTATTGGTCAAATTTGGGGTTGGTGGTAGGCCTATGTTATTTAAGTTTCATTTCCAGACTGCCTCGATATGAAACAAAGCCATAAAACGTTGCCAGATTCACATTTATCTGATTCTGCTAAAACTGAGCAAGCTTTTACAGCCACTCACTGGACATTTCACTTTGAAAGTGTCGCAAAATGTAACAACGTAAATGCTGAAAAGTCGCCACATGCATGTTTTTTTTTTTTCCAATGAGAATGTTGTTTTCACCACCTGCCATTTCCATCACATCTCAAATTATGTACTGTGTACTGATGTAGTGGAAATATTGTATTAAACGGTTTAAACGGTTAATTGTATTAAACGGTTTTCTTTCAAATGACCTCTGCACACAATAGGATAGCTCTACAACCAACCAGAGCAACGAGCGGTTGTGGCTGAGAGAGTCCCATGCATTTTCCCACCAGGGTATCCGGTCGTCAAAACTCCAAACACATCTTCCTTTTTGAAGAATGACTTCAGTGCCGTTCTTTGTTCTTTTCTCAAAGTAAAGCTGAACTCCAAGTCCTCCAGAGTCGTGTCCAAAGCCGATGTGAAAGACCATCTTCTTTGTTTTCAAGTAGCAGGAATTCACGCGCAACCATCACATCTCTGCCGTCCTTAGCCTATGTTAAGCCCGCCCACCAACTCTATACACGATGTGATTGGCCTGACTAGAGTTTTGGTTATTCCAGCTCAAAATTCAACGGAGAGTTTTCTAGACTACACTGGCTGCAAAATACATTTTGCTGCCGCTGGGGTGCGTCTAGATTTCTAGGCTACAATTTAGTGGTTTATTGGAGCCAAATCATTCTTACACAGCAAGACTTTTCACTGTCAACATAACATACCTTGTACAATTTGAATAATGGTTCTAAAAACGATATATTTATGTATTTGCTGAAATGTATTTGTGCTGCTAAAACTAATATCATAGATCACATTTATAAATATTCAAAACTAAATCATAATTTGACAAAATTCCAGCTTGATTGGAAATTATCCACAATAAAAATAGTCTACCTAGAAATAGTCTAAAAACTGAACTAAATAAATAAGCAAACAAACACAAGAGGTCAGAAGGCTGGTTAGCAGGAGCGGTAATCCCGGTGGTAGATGTTGCAACTAAACCATTCTGCAGACACTCAGCATATTTCTCCTTTGATGGTCATTCAGATGTTTTTGTGTATGTTGACAAATAATTTCATTTCCGGCAACACATTTAAATTGCCTGTTTGTTGTTGTAAGGCTCCTAAAAACATGAAATGGAGCTGTTTTATATTTTATATCTGGAGACTGTGATATTAGACCTCCTCCCAAGGCAAGCATCACTGCTGTTATTGCTCATAGATCTTCCACCCACTTTAGTCTCGGCTTGTCCCACGCTGTTTGTGCTATGGACATGAATGAGATCTTAAATCTTACAGCTGGTGAGAGGTGTGCTGTTACACTCTTCTAAATGATCAGGCTTGCAATCTTTACCTGGAGGATTATAAAACAGGGGAGAAATTCACAGAACAACATTAAACTGCTAGCTCTATCTAGTGACCATTTTATATATTTATATATATAGGCAGACAAAAAAAAGGCAGTGGGTTTTTCACAGTTATCTTCTGCACTTTATTTGCCATTTAAAAACTAATCATTTAAAGTAATAAGAAAAATAAATGGCTGAGGACAATTTATTTTACAGCGTTTTAGGCCCAAATGTTCTTCTCAGTATTATGTCTAAATCGAGCCGTATTAAAAGCTGTATTGGTAGACCTGGTTAAAACCTGGAAGCTCTGAGCAAAAGAGACAAAACAGGGTTCATTATTGATCCTCAAGACCAATATTTGCTGTTCTGAGCCACTAATAACCATGAATTACCGCTTATATTCAATTTTAAACGGGACGTTGTGGGTGTACACCCAAGGACATGCAAATATATTTGAGAGACAGAGAAAAAGAGAGGGGAGGATCTATCCTGTTGCATATATTTGATTTCTTTGCTTGTTTTGCTGTGATTTTCAGTTTGAATGTGAGATGGAAAAATGGTCCTTGATAAAAAGCCCTTGGAGAGGCTGAAGTTATATATACTTTGAGTCACTGTTTTGTAGATAGATGAAGAAAGTGAACAGAAGCACCACAGAAATAAACAGAAGAGTGGGCTTGCGTTTGTACAGTTGTGTGTGTATATTTATGTATTTGTTTGTCTAATCAGTGGTTGTCATGTTTTATGTGTATGCATGAGTGTTATCATTACACAGCCAGTAGTGTTGCTGTGAAAGATGCTCTCTAGCATGAAAGTGTGAAGGACACGCGAGTGTGAAGCTGTGCTAAGCTTCGTCAAGGACTTGCTCATTCACTTCTAGAAACGAGAGAGAGGAGAGAGAGAGAGAGAGAGAGAGAGAGAGAGAGAGGAGGAGAGAGAGAGGAGAGAGAGAGAGAGAGAGAGAGAGAGAGAGAGAGAGAGGGGAGTGAGAGTGAGTGAGTGAGTGAGTGAGTGAGTGAGTGAGTGAGTGAGGTGAGTGTGTGTGTGCGACTTCAGCGTTCAAATGCTATTGGGTTGGTACATATGCTAATGCAGTCTTATGTCTTTAACAGTGATTGCAGCCTGTTTCAGTTTAAAATATGTGTCATTGTACCCCATTATTTCATTGACTGTTAAATTTCAGTGACTAAACACTGCAATATTCCTCCTATTATGTATTAGTTTATGTATGTATTAATCATATATACAGTATGATATTGTAACGTTCAGGCAAGGACGAAGAGTGAATCCAATTGCAAGCACATTTAATAATAACAATACAAAAGGTAATCCAGGGAAAACAGGAACAAAGAGACAGCTAACAGCAAACATTACAGCATCAAGAACTCACACCGACTGGACTAAAACACAGGGCTTAAAGGGGTCATATAATGCCATTTTTGTACAAGTTAATATGAATCTTTAGGGTCTAAATGAAAAGTTTGTAATATACTTTTATTAAAAATTCTCATTAGTTTTTTAAGAAAACACTCATTTTACCTGCTCAAAAACAGCTCTGTGTTCAGCACTCCGTTTAAGTGCATATGCCTTTAAATGATAATGAGCTTCGCTGACTCCGCCCCTCTGTTCTGTGGGCGCTGTAACACAACGCAGCACGTGGAGTGTTAACTTGACAACAGTTGAGGGTTTATTATGGCAGCGGGATTCTCTCTGAGGACGCATCTGTGCAACCGTATCAGTTTGAACCAGAGTCGGACCCGAAACAAGATGACGGCCCCGAAGAAGTTCGACAATAAGGCTCGAACAGGACGTTTCTGAATGGTTGGTTAACAATGTCACTTTGATCTATTTTTGTATGTACTGGCAGGGTAACGTTAGAGTTGTGAGATACAAACGCTATGTGTTTAACGTTACTAATGTAAGTTATAGGTTAGTTCGTTGACAGATTTATGTTGAAAAACTTTTCTTTTTTTTATGTAAATGTAGGCTTGTCAATGATGCGTGACATTATCTCAGTGTTAGGTACAACTCGTGACTGAAACTGACATGAGGTGACCTCATTGAGGTCATGTCAGTAATGATTCTAGCAGTAGTTGAAGGATAACTAAGAATTTGCTGTATGTTTATGTTTAGTGCGGTACGAAAATGTTTTATGTTTTAAGAAAACTTTTAAGTACATCTATAGTTTTGTAACTGCATTGATATTCCTGTTAATATTCCTGTTACGTTAACACCAACGCGTTTTTCATTATAAACGTGGGATTATGAATTATATTGAGAACGTCGTAACGTTACATAGAAGACATGCCGTAATAATGCACCCTGAGTGTAAACATTAGCCACATTCGTGAAGCGTGCAAGGGATTTGCAAAGATTCATATAAAGGTTAATAAATAAAACGTTACACTCACTTCTTCTGGAGGTCCAGCAGGAACACGAATAGTTGGTACCGATTCCTTTTTCAGTAGCAGCTTCTTAGCTAAACCTGATTTATATTGACCCTCGCCTCGTTTATAAAGCAGTCTGGTGAGAAATGATTTGCGCAAACATGAGCGCATTGACGTTGCTCGTCGTGAATATTTCCTTCATAAACAAAACTCAGCCACTGCGTCTTCAGCGGTTCGGATTTAGGAACATTAAAATGACTGCTGTGTTCCTTATTACACCCAAGAACAGAACACCACAATCGCTTAGACGGCCGCCATTCTGCTCCAGTGTAAACAATGACGAACTATGATTGACATCTCACTCACGAGCGAGGGCGGGTCTGTGTTGAAACGCTGCTGTCAATCAACAGTCGTGGGAGGGGCGTGCGAGCTTGTGACGTCACAGGATCGAACGGCTTGATTTGAGGCAGGGGAAAACATATAAGGAGATTAAAACAAAACCACTGGATGGATTTTTATCATTATATGATGGCTGTGTACAGGCACTGCCAACACACATTTCAGTACAATCAACTTGTAAAAGTGCAAGTACCATTATATGACCCCTTTAAAGACAGAGGAACAGAAAAGTGAAACAAGACACAGCTGGGGGAAATCAACTAAGAAAACAGGTGGTATACATGAACACAAACGAGGAGCGGGAAAACAGGACTGAACCAAATACACAATAACGGGGGGACACGTGACAGACCGTTGTATAAAAACACACCAAATTAAGGTTTAATTTAAAGATTAAAAAAAGATTCAAGGCTTCAATAAATCAGTCCTGTTTCATATTTTAAAATGGGTCATGCTTATTAACATGCTAACATTTAAAAATATGTCTAAATAATTTATTAATCTTAGTTAATCTTAATGTCAACCTTTACTAACAAAAGCAAAAATTTCAAAGATGATGTCTCATTGTTAGTGTTAGCTAATGCAATACTATTGGGACCTTGCTGTAAAGTACTACCAAATAATGTTTTATTTTAAAATGCACAACATTGCATTACACACACACACTTATTGCATTACACACACACACACACTTTATACTGTACAAACTATATATTCTATCCCCCTACACTGCCCCTATCCCTAAACCTACCCATCACAGGAGACATGCTGCATTTTTACATTTTAAAAAAAAACATTGTTTTTTATGTTTTTTAAGCTATTTGAAATATGAGGACGCATGCAATGTCCTCATTTATCATGTGCAAGTTGTAATACCAGTGTAATATGCATGTCATTATACACATTTGTGTCCTCATAAATCACAAAAACAAGTACACACACACACACACACACACACACACACACACACACACACACACACACACACACACACACACACACACACACACACACACACACACACACACACACACACACACACTAAGATGAAATAATGTGTGTTCAGCATCATGTTTCTGTTACCTGAAAGCGACCCAGCTACTCATGAGATCCAGTTCTCATGGATTTGTTTTTATTTTGCACTTTACCTGTGTCCATGTCTACCACATCCACTTGGTTAGCGTCCATCATCTGTTTTTAAAAATAATATCTTCTTGAACTCCAGTGGAGATTGTGGTAATAATCGTGGGCTGTGCGCTGACTGCTACATCTAGGAACAGATTGTTGTGGAAGAGACGTGGGATACTGTGAATATTGCAGTGTGAAGAAGAAGCCGCCAGGTGTGATCTCTCAGAGGAGCGACAACAAAACAAACACAAGCATCTGTGAGATGTGTGGATGCAGCCTACAGAAATCTCAGCGTCTTGAAGTTTGCTTAAAGAGAGTAACTTTCACTCTTTATTTCACCCCACCAGGCGCTCTATAACACTTAGCTGGGGATATCTTAGCACAGTTTCCAAGCAACTGTTTTTTAGTCATGTTGGATAATGATGAAAACACATGGATAAATCAGTCACGTCTTAACAAGGACTTTTAAACTTACGTGATTAAAGAATAAAACAAATAGAAAGTGTATTTGTTTGTAAAAGGCCACTAATAGACCCCTTTTCAGTTGGTAAACATGGTAACTTTTATTGTGGGCGGAGCTTAGGTGGAGGCAGAACCTCTGGCCGCTTCACTAACGTTAGTTTGCAAGTTTTGTTAGCTTGTTTTTCAACAATGACTGGAGAAAATTCGATTTTATCTTAATGTGCAAGGTCACTCACTGTCCAGGACCGCGATTGTTATTTTCAAAAGTTAATTTAAGCGGACGGAACCAGATTGGCTGACCCGTAGCCGTTACACGCTTACTCAATGATGGACGATCTGACAGGATTAACTTTAACGCGAGCTCCGGTTGAGTGGCCTGACTTCTACACCTATCCGATAGAGAAAGCGAGCGTAAAGAGAAACTGAGGGCATATAAATCTTTAGATGTGATAACCTGTAACTATGTGCTGAATGGTCATGTACAAGACTTGTGTGTACGATCCGCAGTTCTGCCTAGCCAGCGCTAAGAAGACGACAATGTAAAGAGTGACATTACGGTGCAATTTTAATGATGTGAATATTTTCTAGAAATAAAAATTCCAGATACAGCATATTCATTTTTCATTGATTCTTGCACCCAACAACACAACAAGATGACATTTAATAATAATAATAATAATAATTTATGTTCCTTATTATGTAGCCAAATCTGTGCTGGTTTGTATTGGCCGCCTGCAGTTTTCCCTTCGCTTTGCCTCCAGCGAGCGCCGTGGCGTAACTGTGACATCGGCTCGAAATTGGTCTATGCGTATATTGACAAGTATAACATTTCTCAGATCTGGTGCTGGTATTAATTGTTACCTGTTATAGATTGTTCTTTGACTTTATCCTGCAGGATATCTAAAGAATCTGATCTTCACTAAGGTTGCCAAGTCAAGTCACCTCCTTTTATATAGCGCTTTTAACAATATAGGTTGTCGAACCCTGAGTCATTTCTCTATACATGTGGACGTTTCAGAAGACAGAAGCTGTAGTTTAACCTCTGTCTCGCAGATGAATCGCTCCTGTTAAGCTATTCTTTCAATGTTACATAAATCTGATCGTCATCACTGAGCTTTTGAGACATGGGAATAAACACTCCACTCCATAGGGACAGGCTGTCCTCAGAAAACATTGGGACACTTGTCTTTCCTCGTGTTATTGTTACATTAGAGGTGCTCGCTGTATTATTATTATTATTATTATCATCATCATTATCATTATTAAAATACATTGATTCCTTTATTCTGCAAGGATGCACTAAATGCTATGATTGGTTGGTTTAATGGATTAAATGTCAAAAGCGGATCACAGTAGCAGAGAGTTGTTAACCTTGGGTCAGGATTGACAGGCTCTGCACAGTTAACTCAGTTCTGCTCTGTGTGAGAAAAATGTTCTTAGAAAGTCGTTGACAATTTTAGATGATACATCTCACACTTTGTATTCAGCATTTGATATCTTTCCTTTGGGAAGATGATACCGAGTCCCCAAGTGGAGAACTATTAGAGCTACTAGATCTTTTGTGTCAAATGCAGTTTAAATACTCATTTGAAGCATGAGGATACAGGTGTTTTTTTCTTTTCTTTTTTCTCTTTACATCCCAAAGTTACAAGGAAAATGGAAGTACGCAAATACCCAAGTTTTTATGGTTCATGCATGTTTATGATGTCTTTTGTTATGTCAGTTGCAGATATTGCCCTGAGAAAGGACAAATAAAGAGTACTAATACTACTAAATTGCACAAAAGTGACAGTAAAAGCATTTGTTGCAATGTTATAAATAAATCAAATCAAATATATCCTTTGTATTAATCAAAAAAATCCTGGAATAACATTCTCATAGTTATCACAAAAATATAAAGCAGCACAATTGTTTTCAATATTGATAAAAATCAAAAATGTTTCTTGAGCAGCAAATCATCATATTATAGTGATTTCTGAAGGATCATGTGACACTGAAGACTGGAGTAATGATGCTGAAAATACAGCTTTGATCACAGGAATAAATTACACTTTACTATATTCACATAGAAAACAGCTATTATGAATTGTAATCATATTTCACAACATTACAGTTTTTTTCTGTATGTTTGATTAAATAAATGCAGCCTTGGTGATGATAAAATACTTCTTTGAAAAATAATCTTACTGACCCCAAAACTTTGAACCATAGACTGTAAAAACAAAAAAAATGAACAGTAGTGTATATTAATTATGCAGAACTTTAAGGCTTAATAACATTTAAACTGATGAGTTATAAAAAAAATCACCCCCCTCACAGTCGTCATGAAGGGCAAAATTAGCCATATAGACCTAAACCTCTTTTTGGGGCTGGTGGGTTTTTTTTCCTGCTGTAAAGTTGGTAATTTTAACATGGGGGTCTATGGGATTGACTCTCTTTTGGAGCCAGTCGATGAATTGCAGGGAACTTGGCAACTATTTCAACTTAATAAAACTGTTTAGAAATTATTTAAATGGTTAAATAACCTGTTCTGGTGAAAATGGTGACTTTCCCCGCTCCCCCAACGTTCCCAGACGGAAAACCAACCTTGCAACATGGAGACTAACGTACCGGTAAGATGGAAATAGGAAGTCGTGTGAAAAGCGAGAATGAGTGAAAAACACAAACTGCTTTTTGGCAATTCGACATAAACACACACACCCCCCTCAATGTGTATAATAGATATATACACTAGATGTCGCATTGGCTACGGCGTTTCATTGGAACGAATGCGTCAGTAGAGCCGCCATAATGGAACAGGAGCTCCTCCTCTTTAATGCACCAGAGTCAATGTAGGAAAAGGTCTAACGGAAATAAAATCACCATAAACCGTCATGAATGCGATTTTCTAGTTGTTTTGGTTTGTTCCAACGGTCAGACATGTATTTATCATTAAGTCCAGAGAAATTAAAAATTCTCTTTTTTAAAGAGAAATTAAAATAAAAAAATTCACATTCTTATAAAATGTAATTCCTTGCTGTCTGGTTTTTAGATTTCGTTCATGTGAACATCCATATGCAGCACTCAAGTACGGCATCATACATGAATGGCGGAGATATCAGCGTTACCGCTACTTCCTATGACAAGACCCCTGTTCCAAGATTGACACATGATTAGAACCCCAATGTGACATCTAGTGTATATATCTATGAATGTGTATGACGCCTCGGTAGACATAGCTCCACACGATAAAGTTTTACAGCTGTTGGAGGAGCTCGTTGAGAAAACATGCCACAACAAAAGTGCAAATAAGCGACGAAATGGCTAGAGTTGCCAAGTTCCCCTTTAAAGAAAGAGTGAATGCTTGTCTGATAATGGTGGAAGCTAGGGTTTAACGAGAGGTGAGCGGGCTAGAGCTGAGACTGATCTGTAATCCTGTTCTTCTGTCTGTTCCCACAGGCTGTCCACAGAGTCCCATGAGCAAAGCCACGCTAACACTGATCACCGTCTGCACGTGTGTGGTGGCCGTGGTGTACGGCACACAGTCCTGTCCGCTCACCGTCAAGGTCACGCTTCACGTTCCCGAACACTTCATCGCTGACGGTGAGCAGCTCACAAAACCTTTCTACAGTGTCATGAACTTTACTTTAAGACCATTAGGAAGCTTTTACTGCATTACAGTGGATTCACTTCAGCAATACACAAACATCTTTATATGTGAACAAAAGACGTGATTAAATCTAGCGCTTCTCTTCAGAAGACTTGGAATAAACAGCTCGATTTATATTGGTTTATTATTATACGATCTCTTTATGAATGTTTTGAAGCATCAGGGTTTTGGGTGAATAGACTTTCATTGGAAGGTCAGAAATGCCTCGGATTCCATTAAAAAAGATCTTAACTTGTGTTTCTGAAGACGAATGAAAGTCTTACGGGTTTGGAACTAATTTAAATTTTTAGATAAACTAACCTTTTAAACTTTTATGAGAAAACAAAGATATCTGCTGTGATTGCACAATGGTGAGGGTTTGAGAGAGAGAGAGCAGAGGTCAGAAGACATGCAGCTGCTGAAGAGCATCTTCTGTCCCACAGAAACCTCCAGTTAAAGAGATGTGATGCTGATGCTGCAGTCCAGAGATCCTGGACCATCTGTCCGAGATGCTGCTTTAACCCTCAGAGAACAAACATGTCTGAAATACACACACATACAGTATAGCACACAACCGTTTATAAAAGCTGTGAGATGATCCGTCTGCAATACACATATACATTTTGAGTGATGTAAAGAAAGTGAGACTGCAGGTGCTGAGATGACCTAAATTGCAGATGCCACCTGGCACCATATTGCTACTGTATGTGTGCCATATATTATTACTGTATAATTGTTTATTTTACCTGCTTGCTGGAACCTCATTATGATTATGATTAATTTGTTGAAAGACTGGAATAGCGCACACACAGAGAAATATTAGAATATACTGTACAGTATATTATTGAAGACATAATCATATACTTCTATTGTTTTTTCTACTGGGTTAATGATAATTTCGTTCGTATCCCAAACTGCTAACCAAACCTGAAATCTGCACATCATTGGATTCAAATGCAAACATGATATGGCTGATTTATGAGCCTTTTAATTAGCTAGGACACATAAAATCACACACACACACACACACACACACACACACACACACACACACACACACACACACACACACACACACACACACACACACACACACACACACACACACACACACACACACACACACACACACACACACACTGAAACCCCAACTAATTTGTCAAACTCATTTCAGACATGGTTCACTGCTCTTAGCTGTATATTTAGCTTATGCTATAGCCTTCCTGTTTATGAGGATTATAAACTGCAAATGTAAATAAGGACAATAAAGTAAAATGCATGGCACATTTTGAGTGCATCCATTTGAATTATATCTATGGTATTCATTAAAAAAAACTTGAACTGTATATTTGGCAGTAGCACTGCTTGGCTGTTAGTAATGTTCTTTATTAGGGACGAGCGATATTGAATTTGATGGCCCTTTGATGGGTTATGATGCCTGATGTGCCACAAATAACTACTTCTCAAAAAATATCAAAGTGTACTGACTAATAAAACAAAATAAATACAAAGGCATAGTGTGACACAGTGATAGGATGCCACAAGTGTGTTACAGTGATAGGATGCCACCTTTGCAATAATTCAGTTCGTGAAATTTCATCCCTGCTAGATATTCCCCGGTCAACTGTTAGTGGTGTTATTGAAAAGTGGAAGCGTTTAGGAACCGCAGCAACTCCGTCTCAAAGCAGAAGCGACGAGTTTTTACAGGATTTCTCCATTCTTTCTGTTTTGGAAAGGTAATTATTATAAGGTATTATTATAGTGGTGTCATCTGGGGCTAAATTTAAATGTTTAACCGTTTGCAAAGCATCTCGCCGGTGATTCGCGATGCATTCTGTAAACTTTCTCGTAGCCCTCCGTTTGGAGTGTGCCTCTGAAAAATCTCCGTTTCGAGAGCTATGCAGCCCTACCCCTTCACCCTACCCCTCTATCTCAGCAAGAATCGGGACACCCTAGACGTGAACATGCAAAATGGAGGGGTAGGGCCAAGGGGTGAATTGGGATTGAGCCTTCGACTGGCATTAATATCAGCACGAATACTGTGCGGCGGGAGCTTCATGGAATGGGTTTCCATGGCTGATCATCTGCGTGCAAGTCTCACATCAACAAGTACAACGATAAGCATCAGATGGAGTGGTGTAACACACGCCGCTACTGGATTCTGGAGCAGCGAAAACATGTTCTGTGGAGGGAAGAATGACGTTTCTCTGTCAGACAGTCTGATGGGTTTGGCGTGGAGGGGGGATATTGGTGCGGGGTTGTTTTTCAGAGGTTGCGCTATTCCTCTTACTTCAAGTGAAGGAACATTTTAATGCTTCAGCAAACAAATACATTTTGACAATGCTACACTATACTTCCAACTTAGTGGGAACAGTTTGGGGAATACCCTTTCAGCGTGAGCGAGCCCCAGTGTGTTATAATTGATGACACAAATGAGTTCACGTGTGCATTAATAACTGATCCCAAATTATTTAAATATGGTTTAAATCAGTGTTATATCTTTGTTAACAATCTCATACTCACAAGTCCTGACACAATGAAGAACTGTGAATATATACCATTTTTATGAAACACTTAGGTTACACTTTATTTTGATGGTCCACTTTAGACCATTTATTAATTATAAGTATCTTTGCAACTACAACTGAAGGCGCACCAGGATAAAAGCCGGCTTTGTATTCTGTGCTAATTTGATCTAATATTTGATGGTTTTTAAAAGGTTGTAGATTTAAGTAGCAAATGAGAATCGCTAAAATTATTGAATGAGACAAAGGGCTTGTAAAGGATTTTCAGTTTTGTTCAAAGTAATTAAAGCTACAGTTTTTAAATAACAGAATAATATGTAAAAGTATGGTACATAACCCTGCTGTTGGGACGAACGGCACAATAATTAACAATAATAAACAGCCGGCTGACTTTTCCATTTGTTGACATGACATTCAGATGGGAAATATCATATATTAAGTTGGGTGTCTATCTTAGAGATAATCACCATATTTATAATAAAAACCATTATTTAAAAAAAAAAATTGATATTAATCTTTTCATATAACACAACATAATGTATTGTTACAAATATAAATATATTAAATTATTATGGGATCTCCTTCAATGCTTTCAGAATCTTTACATTTTACTTTTTTTTTTTTTTTTTTTTTTTTTTGCACACGAGAAACTCCCGCACACTACCAGAACTTGCATTTAAAAAAAAAAAAAAAAACTCTTTATTACCAACATTTCGGTCTCACGACCTTCATCAGGCATTTCTTTATTTTTAAAATATATTTTTATATCAACATATTTTAATGACAGTATATGCATTGAACAATACTGATTTGATTAGATATGTGTTGAACGTTCAGCTAGACTGTGACTCTTCTCCTGCAGAAACGTTGTTCTCGCTGCTTCTCCTCATATTGGCGTGTAGTAAAGTTCACGCTGTGTTAAATCCCTGTGTCTCTGTGCAGCTTCTGGCACGCGTCCACACGTCCCGTTCAGCCTCTGGTCTCGGGTTTAAGACGACAAAGAGGATTATGAAGCAGCAAAGCAATTTCATTTAAGTCGGCCTTATCTTTGGGAAGTGCTGAATTCACACATTAGCAGAACAGGACAGGTGTAGAGAGATGATGGACACATTTATAAACAGGGTTTAATTGAGATCTGAGCTTTGACAGCGATGTTATTGAAGAGCTTCATATGTTCTGTGTGTTCTTGTTCAGTGTTTGTGTGATGGAGGACTCATAAACACTTGTCTTAGACACTGCAAGAGAGGCCTGGAGATCTTTAGATGTTTCAAGAGATTCTGACCTGGTTTTAATGTGAATTTAATGTTGGACAGTCACTTAAATAAATAAACGAAATAAAGAAACACTTAATAAAACCAGGGTGTTTGTCCTCAAGTTTGAGCTCTGTGTTCTCATTAAATAAATCGAGCCATAAAGGTCTGATGCTTCAAATATGAAAGAGAACAAACAAAAAAAACACATGCAAACATGTACTTTTTTCTTGTATGGAAATGAGCAGTTTGTTTATTATGCCTGACAACTATTTTTTGTCACTTTTAATTCAAAGTGTTATTTGCAGTTTCTTTGTAATTGATTGAAACATTTTCGAATGAAAATAGTTCAAATTACACTTTTTTTATTGTTTTGGACATATTAGAAATGATGGTCTGTGAAAAGGATCTCAAGATAAATGTGAAACTTTTTCTTTTTGTTTTTTTTTCTATAGGAAGCAGTTTTGTAGTAAGCATGGGCAGTTATCTGGACGTCTCCAACTGGTTAAATCCAGCCAAACTGACCCTGTACTACCAGACCAACACCTCGACCCAGTGGGTGAGAGATTACTGCGGTCAGAGGACAACTGACCCCTGCGAACAGCTCTGTGACCAGGACACTGGTGAGTACACACACACACACACACACACACACACACGCACGCGCACACACACACACGCACGCGGACACGCACACATGCACATGCACACACGCACACACACGCACACACACATGCACACACACACATGCACACACACACATGCACACGCACACATGCACATGCACACGCACACATGCACATGCACACGCACACACACACACACACACACACACACACATACACACACACACACACACACACACACACACACACACACACACACACACACACACACACACACACACACAAACACACACACACACACAAACACGATACTGTACAAACTGTATATTCTCTCGCCTTACACTAACCCTACCCCTAAATCTACCCATCACACAAAACTTTCTGCATTTTTACATTTTCAATAAACATCACTTATTTATCAGCTGTTTTCCTCATGGGGACCAAAAAACTATTCCCCACGGATATTGCCATATTTGTACTACTATCCTGCTGAAGAAAGGGGGAAAACAGCTAAAACACTGTAAAAAATGGTAACATGCAATTGTTATGTTAAGAAAAGTTCCCACCTGATCTTACACTTACATTTACTTTTGTTGGTGGTAACCTAATATATTTAGGTTGATTATGTAATGTAAAATAACATTTCTATTTGAATAAAAGCAATTCATTTAGATTTAATTTAATTTTGCCTGGTCATAGCTGGTTAATCCGGCTGGTTTTAGACACTCTTTTAGATGGTCAGACTGGGAGACCAGTTTGACCGAATTAAACCAGCTACATCCAGATTAAACCAGACAACCAGCTTAGATGTTTGTTTGTTTGTTTGTTTGTTGAGAACTGTTGGCTGTTATTTAGGCCTTGTCCACACGGACACGGGTATTTTTATAACCGGAGTTTTTCCTCCAGCGTTTTAAAAAAAAATCCCCTCCACACATGCTCAGTCTCCGTCTACATGAAAACGCAAAAACACGCTATAAAGCGCGGTCAAGAGTATGCCACGCCAGCAGGCGGCGATATAACCCTTAACCGTAAAGCCACGTTGGTCAATCAGAAGCCTAACAAAAAGTTATTACCAGTTCCGGTAGGCGCAAATCTGACGTCAAACACAGCAGATAACGGCACACACTCTGACGCCGCAAGGCAAAAACCCCGGTTTCACTGTCTACACGACAACACTGTAACCGGCGTTTCTGAAAATCCTCACCCTGGCAGCGGCTTTCAAAAATGTTCGGTTTCAGTGACCCGATACTGCGTTTCCGTGTGGACGAACGGCCGAACCACGTGGAAAAAGTCACGGTTATAAAAATACCCGTGTCCGTGTGGACAGGGCCTTACATTTTTATGCATTTGGCAGACGCTTTTATCCAAAGCAACTTACATTGCATTTCTAGGTACACATTTACATTCTTTTCAATTCTTGCTTTCCCTGGGAATCGAACCCATGACCTTGTCGTTGCAAGCGCCAACACTCCACTGTTTGAGCAACAGGAACGTTATAGAAGGTCTTCTCTAGTTTTACAGTCTTACAAAGACTAGTGCTTTTTCACAAGAGTAAAGGATGTTGAAAAATGATTTAGCCATTTATATTGTATATAAAGCTAGAAATTAAAAATTGTTTTCTTAAAATAAGCAATAAATAAATATCTGCCAGTGTTAGAAAAGTGATCTAAAGTTACCATACATAATTTAACAGAATACATTATTAATAAAAAAGCATGTTCTTCGCACTGAAAAACAAATTACTTGTAAAATTTACTTTGAAGTGATTTTCACTCAGAAATTGGTACATTTCACAGATAATCACAAAGAAACTAATTTTCACATTGAATTAAATGTAAAGTGTTTAAGTAGAAAGACTGAAATAGCAATGTATTGTAAGACATACTTCTATAATCTTTCTTTCATTTATAACATCTTCAAATATGTTTTTGTAGTTTGAAGTGGAATAACCAGTAAACAAAAAAAATAATAATAATTGCTATAAAGTTAGGAAACAGATTCACCTCACAGTTATCATACATGCATTAAAAAAAGCTGCCATCTGACACACACACACACACACACAACTGACCCCTGCGAACAGCTCTGTGACCAGGACACTGGTGAGTACACACACACACACACACACACACACACACACACACACACACACACACACACACACACACACACACACACACACTTATTTGCTCATGACCTTCTGTGGTAATCTGTCGTTCAAGGTCTCCGTCAGGTTGAGTCGGTTTGCAGGGCGTCAGTTTGATAAGCGTGCCAATGCCTGGGGATCATGGGAATAACCCAAGCCCTCGTGACGTCTCAGGCCCAGGGCTTACGAGCCTCACGCTTGACATTTACAGTTATTGTCTAGGAATCTGTCTTTGTAGCTGCTCTTTTGCAATATGGTCAAGAGCTGTAACACATGGTGCTCTTTAGACAGCGGGGGTAAAAGTATACAGTCAATTTGATTGTGACACAATGATTGACGAACACACAATATATTCCATAACAGCCTATTATTCACTGCCAAGACTGTGATTCTGTCACACTAGCCTCATGCTAAGATTTAAATGTCACGGTTATACATTCATAACAGCATTATAAAACAGCAAATTGTAAGTGTATATGCATTCACAAGTCTATTTACTGTGAAAATGTTTCCCATTTGTTTATATACACTGAAATGCAATTATTATCTGTGGTAATAAGCAACAGAAGCTTGTGTAGTTCAATGTTCAATCCGCAATATTTCTTTCATTGTTAGGCCTCAGCCATTGTAAATGTCTTTGAATACAGTTCTAGTTCGTCATATAGGTCTGTTGCCTGCATTTATTTTTAAACACAGCGAATAATAGATCTCCTCCATGAAAGCTGCGATCTTTAAGCCAGTGTTCTGTGACCTGACATTTAGATGCATTATCTACCTCTTCTTACTCTCTTTTAACTGGGCTTACTCTAAAAGAAAAGGAGGGGAGAGTACGAGTGGTTCTGTATAGGAGTAAACCTGTATTGGATTATATCTCTCTGCTTTTAGCACATAGTGTAAAAGCCGCATGAAATCACGAATGCACTTTCACTGGTGATGCATGAACACCTGAATCAACATTACAGATTACATTCATAAATGTGAAGGTGAATCTGGAAAACCGAAAGGAACAGCATGTTAGAAAAGAGCTAAACAAGGCATTGGAAAGACAGAAATTAAAACCAAATGATATTACCAAAGTGAAACAGTTAAACAATGTTATCTAAAAACCCAGATAGCCACAAACGAAAACAGAAGTCTACAAAGATAATACTGATAATGGTATCACTTTATACAGTGGTTAAATGCATTAACTAACGTAGCTATGCATGCATATAATCACTGATGCCATAAATAATAAATTAATGCTTGTATTTAGCGAGGGCACATTAATTTGAACAAAAGTGACAGTAAATACATTATCATGTTACAAAATATTTCTATTTCAAGCAACTTCTGCTCTAGAGAAGTTTCTATTCATTCAAAAATCCCAAAATTGATAATATTCATAACTGTTTCTTGAGCAGCAAATCAGCATATTACAATGATTTCTGAAGGATCATGTGACAGTGAAGACTAGAGTAATGATGCTGAAAATTCAGCTTTGATCATAAAATATTAAAATATAAAACATTTTTTTTAAATTGTAATTATATGTCACTTTATTTTTGATCAAATAAATTCATTAAAAATCTGAATCCAAGCTTTTATATATTACAAGACTTTTTACCAATCTTTGTTAAAGTTGGTTGAATGCCTGCTGTTGAGTAGTGCTGTACTAGTTGGCTGCAGTGCTTCTCATTTAAATGTCAAAGTGGTGACAGGAATAAGACTTTGCCGTAGACTTTGGATTCAATCCTTGCAGGAATAGGAATCTAGTAGAGGCGTGTGGAGGGGGAATGTCAGTCAGGATTGCAGCGTTCTGGATGAACAGCAGAGGTTTGATTGCATACACTGGAGGCTGGCCAGTAATCAGTTTCATTAGTCCAGCTGAGAGCATTACTGTCCCGTGTGCCACCAGCAGCCCTTGCCATCCTCCTCTGAGTGTTTCTGTTCCTGTAGCTCGACTGGTAGAGTGAGATGCCTACAACACCAGTGTCATTGCTTTGACTGAACTGCAGCTCTTGTTACAAATATTGTAACAGACAAAAAAATTGTGTAATCTGACACAGTGACTATCGTAACAGACAAAAAAAATCACGTAATCTGAGAGTGACTATCGTAACAGACAAAAAAATTGTGTAATCTGACACAGTGACTATCGTAACAGACAAAAAAAAATCACGTAATCTGAGAGTGACTATCGTAACAGACAAAAAAATTGTGTAATCTGACACAGTGACTATCGTAACAGACAAAAAAAATCACGTAATCTGAGAGTGACTATCGTAACAGACAAAAAAATGCGTAATCTGACACAGTGACTATCGTAACAGACAAAAAAAATCACGTAATCTGACAGTGAATATAGTAACAGACAAAACAATTGTGTAATCTGACACAGTGACTATCGTATCAGACAAAAAATGCGTAATCTGACACAGTGACTCGAAACAGACAAAACAAATCGTGTAATCTGACACAGTGACTATCGTAACAGACAAAACAAATCATGTAATCTGACACAGTGACTATCGTAACAGACAAAAAATCCGTAATCTGACACAGTAGCCGCGTTTCCACTGCCGGGCCAGAGCTAACAGCGAGCCGAGCCGAGCCAGTGGCCTCGGGCCTCAAGCACCGGGCTCGCGTTTCCACTGCCGGGCCAGTAGCCCTGCAGCGCTGCCCTAAACCCCGCCCCAACACGCCTTTCTGGATCAAACGTCATACAATACAACCCAACCCATTTCAGCGGGTATTATTAATTTATTTATAATAGGAAGATAGCGTGTATATTAACTCACCGGCCGTGGCTGCAATCGTGTCCCGATTGTCTCGCGAGTGGACGGTGCTGGGTCACCGTACATCAAGTCGAACCATGGAAAGTCCCTTCTCTGAGCTTCGCTTTGTCCATTGTGCGTTTTAATCGCCTTGTACAATACTGCGCTCGCGACTTTTTTATTTTTTCCTGAACTTGAAGCGTTGCTCGCTGAATGCTTAGCTTAGAAAGTTCAGCATCGATTCATTTTATAACGTCCTCGTTTCTTCACACGCCGTCATTCTTCTGCCCAAATGCTCAGAAGAGCTTTGGTGTCTTCGACAGACCAGTACAGGCGATTCTCCATTTCCAGCAGCGATTATTTTTTGCGATATAAAACAGTGAAAAGTGCATCTTGCTTCAGATCATAACGTTCCATAACACCGATAAACTCCGCCTTTTACCTTGAGCACGCCTCTAGCCCGAGCTGGCCCGCTTTGGCCCAAGGTATTCGACGGGCCAGAAATCCTGCCGTTGGCCCCGAGGAAGCCCCGCTCAAGCCCGGAAGTGACAGTGGAAACGCGACTGGCCCTGGCACACACCAGCACGGCTCGGCCCTGGCCCGGCAGTGGAAACGCGGCTAGTGACTATTGTAACAGACAAAACAAATCGTGTAATCTGACACAGTGACTGTCGTAACAGACAAAAAAATGTGTAATCTGACACAGTGACTATCATAACAGACAAAACAAATCGTGTAATCTGACACAGTGACTATCGTAACAGACAAAACAAAGCGTGTAATCTGACACAGTGACTATCGTAACAGACAAAAAATGCGTAATCTGACACAGTGACTATCGTAACAGACAAAAAAATGTGTAATCTGACACAGTGACTATCGTAACAGACAAAACAAATCGTGTAATCTGACACAGTGACTATCGTAACAGACAAAACAAATCGTGTAATCTAACAGTGACTATCGTAACAGACAAAACAAATGTGTAATCTGACACAGTGACTATCGTAACAGACAAAACAAATCGTGTAATCTAACAGTGACTATCGTAACAGACAAAAAATGCGTAATCTGAAACAGTGGCTATCGTGACAGACAAAACAAATCGTGTAATCTAACAGTGACTATCGTAACAGACAAAAAATGCGTAATCTGAAACAGTGGCTATCGTAACAGACAAAAAATGCGTAATCTGACACAGTGACTATCGTAACAGACAAAACAAATGTGTAATCTGACACAGTGACTATCGTAACAGACCAAACAAATGCGTAATCTGACACAGTGACTATCGTAACAGACAAAACAAATCGTGTAATCTAACAGTGACTATCGTAACAGACAAAACAAATGCGTAATCTGACACAGTGACTATCGTAACAGACAAAACAAATCGTGTAATCTAACAGTGACTATCGTAACAGACAAAAAAAATGCGTAATCTGACACAGTGACTATCGTAACAGACAAAACAAATCGTGTAATCTAACAGTGACTATTGTAACAGACAAAAAAATGCGTAATCTGACACAGTGACTATCGTAAGTGACAAAATAAATGTGTAATCTGACACAGTGACTATCGTAACAGACAAAACAAATCGTGTAATCTGACAGTGACTATCGTAACAGACAAAAAATGCGTAATCTGACACAGTGACTATCGTAACAGACAAAAAATGCGTAATCTGACACAGTGACTATCGTAACAGACAAAAAATGCGTAATCTGACACAGTGACTATCGTAACAGACAAAACAAATCGTGTAATCTGACAGTGACTATAGTAACATACAAAAAATGGGTAATCTGACACAGTGACTATCGTAACAGACAAAAAATGCGTAATCTGACACAGTGACTATCGTAACAGACAAAACAAATCGTGTAATCTGACAGTGACTATCGTAACAGACAAAAAATGCGTAATCTGACACAGTGACTATCGTAACAGACAAAAAATGCGTAATCTGACACAGTGACTATCGTAACAGACAAAAAATGCGTAATCTGACACAGTGACTATCGTAACAGACAAAACAAATCGTGTAATCTAACAGTGACTATCGTAACAGACAAAAAATGCGTAATCTGAAACAGTGGCTATTGTGACAGACAAAACAAATCGTGTAATCTAACAGTGACTATCGTAACAGACAAAAAATGTGTAATCTGACACAGTGACTATCATAACAGACAAAACAAATCGTGTAATCTGACAGTGACTATCGTAACAGACAAAAAATGCGTAATATGAAACAGTGGCTATCGTGACAGACAAAACAAATCGTGTAATCTGACAGTGACTATCGTAACAGACAAAAAATGCGTAATCTGACACAGTGACTATCGTAACAGACAAAAAATGCGTAATCTGACACAGTGACTATCGTAACAGACAAAACAAATCGTGTAATCTGACAGTGACTATAGTAACATACAAAAAATGGGTAATCTGACACAGTGACTATCGTAACAGACAAAAATGCGTAATCTGACACAGTGACTATCGTAACAGACAAAACAAATCGTGTAATCTGACAGTGACTATCGTAACAGACAAAAAATGCGTAATCTGACACAGTGACTATCGTAACAGACAAAAAAATTTGTAATCTGACACAGTGACTATCGTAACAGACAAAACAAATCGTGTAATCTAACAGTGACTATCGTAACAGACAAAAAAATGCGTAATCTGAAACAGTGGCTATCGTGACAGACAAAACAAATCGTGTAATCTAACAGTGACTATCGTAACAGACAAAAAAATGTGTAATCTGACACAGTGACTATCATAACAGACAAAACAAATCGTGTAATCTGACAGTGACTATCGTAACAGACAAAAAATGCGTAATCTGACACAGTGACTATCGTAACAGACAAAAAATGCGTAATCTGAAACAGTGGCTATCGTGACAGACAAAACAAATCGTGTAATCTAACAGTGACTATCGTAACAGACAAAAAAATGCGTAATCTGACACAGTGACTATCGTAAGTGACAAAATAAATGCGTAATCTGACACAGTGACTATCGTAAGTGACAAAATAAATGCGTAATCTGACACAGTGACTATCGTAAGTGACAAAATAAATGTGTAATCTGACACAGTGACTATCGTAAGTGACAAAATAAATGTGTAATCTGACACAGTGACTATCGTAAGTGACAAAATAAATGTGTAATCTGACACAGTGACTATCGTAAGTGACAAAATAAATGTGTAATATGACACAGTGACTATCGTAAGTGACAAAATAAATGTGTAATCTGACACATTGACTATCGTAACAGACAAAACAAATCGTGTAATCTGACAGTGACTATCATAACAGACAAAAAATCTTTAGATTTTTAAAAAAGTTTCTAAAATTTTTTTTTTTAGAAATAATAGTTTTCCACCAGGAATTACACAATTATTTAAAAAAAAGCTGAAATAATCAGGCCGACATCTTTTAACATCGATTAACAACCTCGTAGCTCACAGTAGGTTTGTCTTTAAATGTTTATTAAGTTATCATTAAAAATTATTTTCCCTATGGAGAGTTTTTTACTTCTGGAGCCGAACTATTGCGCACTATAACAGACCAGCGTGTAAAACTCTTTTATTGTATTTTAAAGAGTCAATATCTTTGAGCTTTGAAAATCCAGAGTGTAGTTGATCCTGAAAAGTGTTCATTGTCACAATTATAAACCCAACAGCTTTCATCTTCCATGAGGGGCTTTAAAGAACACACACACACACACACACACACACACACACACACACACACACACACACACACACACACACACACACACACACACACACACACACACACACACACACACACACACACACACACACACACACACACACACACACACACACACACACACACACACACACACACACACTCCCTGCAGAATTCATCCAATTCGATGAAACTCCCACGGTGTTTTCAATTTTGTGCATCAGAATGCTTTTCTTACTTAGTATTATTATCTTGTTTCCAGTCCAAATATCCAAATATCAAGATTAAGTAGTAAAATGCCATACGATATTATGTCTTGTTTTCTGGGAAAATTAAGTGAGTCTTTGCTTAAAACAAGCAAAATTATTTGCAAATTGGCTAAGAAAAATAATCTTGTTTCTGTTTGAATTACGGTTTCTGATAGTTGTTCTAGTGTTGCCACTTTGTGGATCCATTAATTAGTTGAAATAATACCAGGCACATGTGTAGAGTATGTGCAGAGTAGAAGCAGGACTGCATGTCTACAATGCTTTCATAATTCTGCTGAAGCTGCTGATACTGTACATTCTCACATTTTTTAATGCATATATCTGGAGTGTATATTATAACCATAAAACAGTCTTGCATGTGCATGGATTGCCATTCAATCACTCATGTTTAACAGTGGCCGACCCTTGTTTATGTGAACAGTTAAGCCTAGATTTATCACTGGACATTAGTCAGTGCCACACATGCACAATGACAATCATTAATATTAGCAGAGACACACACACACACACACACACACACACACACACACACACACACACACACACACACACACACACACACACACACACACACACACACACACACACACACACACACACACACACACACACACACACACACACACACACACACACACAGCCTATTAAATCAATAACACATAGCGGCACATGCATTATACTTACTGGATCATGCAGTATTTATGATATTTAAATGACAAAAGAGGGTTTCTCATAAAGGCAGATGAAGTCAATGATTCGGAGAGCAATCAAAACTCTATTTAGGTTTTTGTTGGATTGATAGTTTAAAATCATTGATTTGCCTGATGCTTTTTTCCGTATGTAAGCATTGAGGATGCTGGAGCTGTAGAGATATTGTTATGTTAATGAGAGAGAGTTTAATCTCTCCAGCTCAGTACAGAGAGTGATTTTGAGCTTAGCATCAGCTGAACGCTCGGTCAAGAGCCGATGCGTTCCTCTCTTCATCGTGTACCAGTCGAGTCCTCTCGTAGAGTCTCTATTTCATCTGCTCACTCAGCCATTTACACTAGACTCCAGGCTCGCCGTAATAATGTCTAATCGGAACAGAAGCAGAATAACGGCTGAGTTGACAGATGGAGCCGTCACTTGCTTCATTGTTGTAGTTTCTATATCTACCATGTGTAGATAGCAGAGGTTTTTTTTTTTTTTTTTTTTTTGCGCATGTACATTTACTGTACAATGGGATTCTTTTCGCTTTTCACTTTAACCGTCTGTGCATGAAGACAGCAGATACACCAGAGTACAACAAGAGTACAGCAAGCATGGAAGAAGAGCATGTCTGAGGGATAAATACACACTGTAAACATCACTCTGATTGTACAAGATTAAATAGCAATTTGTGTTGATAAAATACTGTATTTTACTCTGTTCTTTTTATCTTAACTTTTTTGGTCAGGAAACAAGAAATTTAGCAGAAAAAAATGTATCAAATCAACATAAGGCTGCATTGCTGAATGTTTTGTGTGACAATTCACCAACTGATTTCCTCTCAGAACACTCAGAACTATTTGTAATGAAATAAAAGTTAAGCAGTTCAAATCTTGTCATAACTTAAATTACATATAGCAGTAGATCACTGTTCAGAATACTGTAAAATCAATGCAAATCCGTTTTGTCAGAAGACAAAAAAAATAACGTCATATGGAATTGTGACTTCATAAGGAACTAGAATGAATTACTTAAAGTCCCCCTGTAGTTAATTATTTAATCCCTTAAAACTCATATTTTATCACCAAAATGACTTATTTAAATATTTTCCTTGAAAAAAATATGTATGCCTTAAAATATCTTGAATGTAACTCGACACCCTTGCCTCGTTTAGTATACGCTGTTCTATGAATATGCAAATGAGCCCCGCCTCCACTCACTCACTCACTCACTCAGAGATCCACTGGTTGACGATCACTCGTTGATCTGATTGGTTACAAGGTAGTTTGTGACGTCAGAAACACCAGCGATTTCAAAGCGTGTTTTTGAGACTGTCTTTGGTTCACTGCAGTTTTAAGCTACTCGACTTATGAATTTACACATGGTTTGTCTTAAAGCAGATTAAAAACACCACATAGACATATAAACAACATTAAAAGCTGGATTTTCACCACAGGGGGACTTTAATATTCTCTCAGAACACAACTATTAAAAATAAAATTAAAATAAAATGAAGCAGAAAAATGTAGTCATAATTCACAATCAACAATATATATAGCAGTATTATGTGGTATAGTGTAAAAGTAATGTTGTATACAGTCTTTTAATAGTCATTAAGAGAGCAGGGGTTGTAATAATATTGCGATAATTAAATACAACTTTTTCTGTGTACTGTTGAGAAACAAAAATACACTTGCATGCAAATTAACTCCTCAAACGCTCTCAGCCAAAGGGAACAATAACCACAATAATGGTGACTTCAAACAAACTATTGTTTGTTTATTTATTTATTTATTTTTGCTGCAGTAATTTGTTGGGTTACGATCTAAAATGACCTAGCATACAGTATTTTATTGTAAGAAATTGCTGTTAAATCTTGGTATTTTTTAATGGTGCATGTTTTTAAAAAAAAAAAAAAACTGAATTACATGCACTGAGGTCCAGAAACTGTGGGATGTAAAATCTAATTGAATCCTGGAAATAAAAATAAAAATGTGGAATTTTGAAATACTGAAACAGATTTGGACTAAATGTGTATTGAGAAGGAACATTTAATATTCTGCATTATTTCAAAGTTGTTAATCAAATAAACACATTATTGATATTGATCCTATGACTCAATTATGACCATTTCCACTGTTTATTAATTAATTACAAAATCTATTCATCATACATGTAAAAATAAGGTTATATTGGCTTGTTTTAACAACTATAGCACAATAAAACAGTTGAATACATGAAGCTGTGCTTTTATATGAAAGATGCAGAAATAGCGTATCATGGAGATAATTGGCAGGAGATGTATGTTGTGTTTCATCATCAGCATCTTCATGTTGTAAGACTCCAGTGTGTTTACTGGTTGAGTGAACAAGAAGAATATTCCCCTAGAAATCCTCTGTTGGAAATGCTGAACCCTGATCTCTGTAAGAATGATGTTACTTATGTTTTCACAGTTGCACACAAGCAGCTCCCTACAAATCATAGGGGCTTTATATAATTTGCAATGAGTAGAGATATTATATCTATTTAAAGTTGTTAATTGAAACTACTTACAGCTGTTTTGTGTAATAGCAGTTTGCTTGTCTTTATTCTTCACTACAATGGAAACCTCATATTAACATTTTGCGAGTTCTTTGCTTTGAGGCAATTCATGTACTCAGATTCTCTCAGTGTATTCAACTCGCTTACAGCGCGCGCGCGCCGCGCGTGTGTGTGTGTGTGTGTGTGCGCACTATACTATAGATATTATAGAGGAAAGGGAAAAGTGTGGTATTCAAGTTATGCATTAATCAGAATTGAAATTGCATCTTTTATGTCATATAGTGAAAACATTTCACAAAAATGTTGTTTAATAGGTTTTAACATATGCATGCATGTTTACTGGTAATATATTGAACAACACTGGTGGTTATTGTGCTTGTAAACCTGTGTAAAGTTGAGGAGTACTGACTTGAATATATGATGAAGATGATGAAGATATGCGTACATCAAAAATGCGCAGTCGGTCAAAAATAGTTACAGTTATTTCTGAGAATCTGCGTAATAGGAGCATTAGTTATGAGCATAATTTGAGAACATTTTTCACTTGATTTGATCTTTTGTATCTAATTCAATGAAAGTCTGACATTTTTAAGAGTTAGTTAATCAAAAAAAAAAAAAAAAAAATCTGTCATAATTTCCTCACCCTCATTTCGTTTTAAACCTGTATGATCTTCTGTGGAACTCCTAATAAAATAGATTTTAATATCACTTCATATGTGTCTAAATACTTTTGTTGGCTACCATAGTATACACTCTTTTGACAGAAAAGACATTTATTATGTTATAAAATTTTTACATTTCAATCAAATGCTGTGCTTTTAACTTTAATCAAAGAATCCTGAAATCAATTTCGACAAAAATTTTGAGCACACACAAATTTTAATCATAAATGTTTCTTGATCATCAAATCATCATGAATGATTTCTGAAGGATCATGTGACACTGAAGACTGGAGTAATGATGCTGACATTTCAGCTTTGATCACAGGAATACATTACATTTGATTATATATTCACATAGAAAACAGATGTTTTATGATATCATTTGACAGTATTACTGTGTTTTACTGCATTTTTGATTAAATAAATGCAGCCTAGGGTTAGCAGAAGAGCAATTGATTAGACATGAGTAATCAATATTTTTGATATTTACAAATCCAACCTCTGTTGATTTACTGAAGATTGTCACTTTAGCATTACATAACATCATCTGTCATATTAGATTAAAATGAATACTAAATAAAAGAGCTTATTGGCTGTTAGTTCATCTTAAAGGATTAGTTCACTTTAAAAAAAAACTTTTGCTGATAATTTACTCACCCCCATGTCATCCAAGATGTCCATGTCTTTCTTTCTTCAGTCAAAAAGAAATGAAGGTTTTTGATGAAAACATTCCAGGATTTTTCTCCATATAATGGACTTCAATGGGACCCAAACGGTTCAAGGTCAAAATGACAGTTTCAGTGCAGCTTCAAAGGGCTTTAAACGACACCAGACGATGAATAAGGGTCTTATCTAGCGAAACCATCGCTCATTTCAAAAATAAATAAAAAAGTTTAAGTTTTATAAGCACAAATGCTCGCCTTGCTCTGTTCTGTGATGCACGTTCATGTGACGTCATGTGATACGCAATTACGTTGAAAAGGTCTCACAGAACAGAGCAAGGCGAGCATTTGTGCTTATAAAACTTAAACTTTTTTATTTATTTTTGAAATGAGCGATGGTTTGGCTAGATAAGACCCTTATTCATCGCCTGGTGTCGTTTAAAGCCCTTTGAAGCTGCACTGAAACTGTCATTTGGACCTTGAACCGTTTGGGTCCCATTGAAGTCCATTATATGGAGAAAAATCCTGGAATGTTTTCATCAAAAACCTTAATTTCTTTTCGACTGAAGAAAGAAAGACATGGACATCTTGGGTGACATGGGGGTGGGTAAATTATCAGCAAAAGTTTTTTTTCTTAAAGTAAACTAATCCTTTAATGTGTGCCGTACAACTGACACAAATATCTTATATTTTCTTTTAAATTGATCCTTGGAGTTCATAGGCCTGTTTCAACGGTCTTATCTGGGATGAAACACGGTGAACACGGCTCCTCCGATGTCTCTCGATCAGTCCTACACACACATAGGCTATCGTTGTGTATTGCTGCTGATTGTTCGGAGACAGTTCCAGGTTTACCGGAGTGAGAGAGACCAGCGAGCGCTGATGATCTGTCATAAACAGGAAGCCGGATCATATTCATAATCATATTCATTCTAAATTCATATCCTGCTGCTGTGATCCACCCAATGAAAGTCAAATGTTTGAGCGCTAGATAAGACGCCGGCTGCGGGACAATCCAACTCACGCCACACACAAGTAAATAATGGGAAAACTGCATGAAACAGAGCAGTAAAGAGTGACATTGCAAGACAGATAAACCTATACACTCATACATGTGAATGATGTCAAGAAACTGGAACTTAACATTTATTCAGTAAAGACTAGGGGTGGAACGGTACACAGAAGTTACGGTTCGGTTCATACCTCGGTTCAGACATAACGGTTCGGTACGATTATGGTACAATAGAGTGAAAAGCAGAACAAAAATGCAGAAGGCATTTTTATAAATGTCTTAAGCCTTGTATTTTTAAAATAAGTTTTATTAATAAAGGCATAGAACCAGTTTATTTGTAGTGCACTGACAGGAGTTTTATATAATTAGTTTATTAAATAAATTATTAAAAATATGAAAAGACCTTGACCTTACACCTGTTTCTTTTCCTTTCTTTTCCTTTCATTGATTATTCTGGTAACACTTTACAATAAGGTTCATTAGTTAACATTAGTTAATTAACTAAGTATTAAGTACTTTGTAATTAAGTATTAACTAACATGAACTAACAATGAACAATACATTTGTTACAGTATTTATTAATCTTTGTCAATGTTAGTTGATAAAAATCCAGCTGTTCAATTTTTGTTCATATTAGTTCACAGTACATTAACTAATGTTAACAAATACAACCTTTGATTTTTATAATGTATTAGCAAATGTTGAAATTAATATTAACTAATATTAATAAATGCTGAAGAAGAATTGTTCATTCGTAGATCATATTAGCTGAGGGTGCTTTCACAACTGCCTCATTTAGTTGGGTTGAATCGCACTAGAGTTTGTTTTCTCCCTCGGTGCGGTTCGTTTGGGCAGGTGAGAAAGCAGCAATCGCACTCGGGTGCGCACCAAAAGCGGACCAAACAACGGTACGCTTTCAAACGAACTCTGGAGCGGTTCGTTTGTGGTGAGAATGTGATCCGACCTCTAATAGACACAACTGCCAAATAACTGCGCATTTTTGGACTTACCCAGCTGCCGTAGTCAAACAAAACTATTATTTAGATTGTCAATAGCGCTCCCTTTAAGCCATGACTGACTTACCGTGTTCTGCACTCTCAATAAAACTCTCCTCATAAACACTGAAGTTGTCCGCACTGCACAGGGAATCTCTTATTTATATTGCTAGACTGTTGTTTATGAGGGGATTTGTGAAAGGATAAAGCTTGTGCTGATTCTGAACTAACATTGTGAGCGAATTCAACTGATTCAACTGATCAACTGATTCGGACCAGAGCAATCAGTGTGGTGTGAAAAGGAACCAAAACACCTGAAAATGATACAAAGTATAATTTTTTGCCCTTAGTCCGGACCAAATGAACCAAACTACAGGTGTGAAAACACCCTAAGGTAGTTAACTAATGTTAACTAATGGACCTTATTGTAAAGTGTTACCATTATTCTTTGTCTTTATAGTCCTGTCTTTGTTACTGTACGTTTTTTGTCTGATCGTGTTGGTTGTTCATGTGTTTTGATCCCTGATTCTCCTGAGAACCTTGTAGGCTACGTGCAGTCTGAAATAAATGTGGCCCAAATCCAATTTGTTTAGTCACATATGACTAAGACTTGTTTTAGTCATGACATTTTGAACTGAACTAACCACATTTTACAAAAACAAATAATAAATGAATGGGAAAACAGGCATTCTCTTGTAATTGCTTGTTTTTCTTGTGATATTTAATGAATTGATTGAGGAATACTAAGAAGCTTGATGTCTAACTTTAAAAAATGAATGAGGAGGAGGCTAGTGAATGACGTCCCGGGTCACTAAAGACCCGAGGTATGGACACAAAATCATAGCCTGGAGTGTAATTCCAGTGCTTATTAAGCATCACAGCATGAACGTTTCCAGCACTATATATGAGGATGAGTAATTCACCACTGAATTTAAATAAACGGAGAGTTGTGCGATGTCTGGCGTATCTTGAAGTCCTGCCGTGACCACAGCCGGGACGAGTGTTTTCAGACGCTTCTCTCTGTGTCGAGCGAGATGGAGAACGAGCCGATAGAAGACTCTTGTCTCTCCACACACACACACACACACACACACACACTGAGTCAGTGAGAGTCCGGGCCCGACGCCAGCCCAATCTCGGCCCACAACCAGCTTTTGATTAAACCACAAGGTCATCAGCTCCGATTCTCTGCCCTGCTTTCCTCTCTCACGGGCGGCTTGAGAAATATATGTTTTGCTCACGACTTAATAAAAGCTAGCCAAGCCTCTCTTGTATTCATCTGCTATAAATATTCCTCGTTTGCACTCTCTCTCTCTCCCCCACACACACAGACAACTAATAGAGGACAAAATGGCTCTGTCATTTCATAGTGTTCAGAGTTTATCAGCCCTATTTTCTCTCTCTCTCTACTCTTGTCCATATGTCTCAGTGGGAGTGTAACATGATAAATCTTCTCAAGGTCCATAGGCGGAATTGCTTCTCTCGGAATTGTGTAACACCGGGAAATATTCATCCGAACAACAATATCTCTTTTCCAGTGCCCACGCGTTGAACCTTGAAATCAGAAAATTGCCCTTTCGCGAGAAGCATTCTAATGAAAGCATCTATTAATCACCAGAGTTCAGATATTAAAAAGACAAAGAGCCTCTGATCAGAATCATTGTGCTGGAATCTTTATTTCCTCCATCGGGCCGTGAGAAAGAGAAGGCACGGTGCCAGTGTTGTTTGGGCGTGCAAATAATCCCACGTGTCAGCAGAAACACACAACACTGAGGCTTCGTTCTGAATGTCAAATGTAAGGACATCGGGAGGCCTTTGTAATGGAAATGAAGACTTGAAATAAATGAATCGTATGTTCTTGATCAAAGTGCTGCTAAATTGTGTACAATGGCAAAACGATGTCTCTGACAGCACTGAATCTCTCATGCGATGCGTGTGCATGTAGTATGCAAAGCTTGATATACAGTAGTGACTGCAGGAAAGGGAAATAAGTCACAGTATTTAGTTAAAAAAGCTAAAAAGTTTTATTCATTTGCTTCATGCTTCCTCATTATTGAACCTTTCTAATCATATAAAGTTATAGGGAATATGTGGTTATATTGTACAGTAGCCTAAGCATATATGTGACCCTGGATTACAAAACCAGTCATAAGTCGCATGGGTATATTTGTGGGAATAGCCAACAATACGATTTACAATACGTTAAAACGATTTAACGTGATAATTTAAGTTGAGAAAACTTAATTTTTTTAGGTGTTACCAATTGAAGTAATTTTTTTAGGTTGATCCAACTGTTCACTTTTTACAGTGTACATTGTATGGGTCAAAATCATCGATTTTTCTTTTTATGCCAAAAATCATTAGGATGTTAAGTAAAGATCATGTTCCATGCAGATATTTTGTAGATTTCCTACCGTAAATATATAAAACATTTAATTTTGTGAGTGGGTGTAGTACAATCGTGAACATAAATTGACAACTTTAAAGGGGATTTCGTTTTTTTTTTTTTCGCACCCTCAGATTCCAGATGTCTCAATAGTTGTATAGCGACCAAATATTGTCCTATCCTTTCAAACCATACATCAATGGAAAGCTTATTTATTTAACTTTCGGATGATGTATAAATCTCAATTTCCAAATATTGACCCATGTGACTGGTTTTGTGGTCAAGGGTCACATATAGTAAAAAGGTGCTGACCCCCCAAACAAAATAGGTTTGTTTCACAGAGAAAAAAAATATACAGGTTTGGAAGGACACAGACTTGAGGAAATTTATTTTCAACATATTCTCATCTTCATCATATTTGGGGGTGTGTAAGTTAAACCATATTCAGGTTACTGTAATCAATGTAACCAACATTTATAACCAACGTTGGGTTTTTGTTGTTATCCATTTCATGCAATCTGCCTTCATTTAGTGAATGTACAATTTTGAGTGAACGATCCCTTGAAAGTTGTGTTAAAGTAACTAATGTTTTGTTCACACTGTTAAAATGTGAGATCAAATTGGACACAACTTTTCAGAGAAGAAACTTTGCTTCATAATGCAGTCGACACTTTTTCATTCCGATAACTGCATTATTGAGCAGACTTGAGGGAAGGCGGCCAGAGACATTGATAAAACATATTGTGTGAAGAGCCCTTGAATGGTACATGTTCAATACAATCTATAAGAAGTCCTTCAAAAATAGTCTCTTGAAACCCTTTCCAACTTTGTTCAAAAAAATAATTCAATGACTTCAAGTTGCTCTCGCATACACAAACTCGCTTCAGATATAACCTTCGAAGGACATCCGTTTATAGGCAATCTACCTTCAAAATAGTTGAAATCATCATTGAGAGCCGTTTGATTGAAAGCTTTAAATCAGAATAATTGGCACATCATCTGGAGGACCAGCACTTACTGCCACAGAAGCGTTTTAGTGCGTTTGAAAAGATGGAAAGGCTCATTTTCTGCCATGTATAGCAGAAGGATTTCTTCCTCGCTGATTTGATGGTACAGGTTTCTGTCATATGCATATGCGATCATAGAAAATGAATTATTAAGCACCTGGCTATAACTAATTGCTTCTGTTATGTCTGCGTGTGCAGTTTCACTCTAACTGCCAGACATTTATCCTTTTTTAATTTCTTTTATCTCTTTTTGTTAAGTGCCGGTATTAGGTTGTGTATTGCTTTGCCGCTGTCTCTTTTTATTGCATCTGTAAAATATTTTGTTTTGCATATTCAGCAGTTTTGAACTTTGGAGTGCAAGTTGAGATGTTAAGGTTTTTTGTTAGAAGAACATTTTGTAACACTTTATTTTACAATGTCCTTATTATATGTTACATATACTTACTCTGGTAATAACAGTAAATTATGCATTAATTACAAGAAACTAACCCTAAACAAACCCCTAATCCTAATTATATAGTATGTACATGTTGTTAATTAATATTACTCAGTATAATTGCACTGTAAAAAGTGCACCTTAAAGTATTGTAACCGAAAATGTTATATTAGTTGTTTTTATTTTCATCATATTCAGGGCTGTGAAGTAACTAATTACAAATATTCAGGTTACTGTTATCAATGTGACCAATGTTTGTTTGTTTTAGTTTATTGATCCATTTCATGCAATCTGCCTTCATTTAGCGAGTGTACTTGAACAAAAATGTTGAACTTTATTTTTGTTTGCATAAGTCAGTTGTGGACGCTGCCGACCAGCTTATTTGCAGAGATCGCTGGTAAAAATATTTCTGTATTTAGTCCTAATTTCTACTTACAAATGAAATGATCAGCATAAAATTTTGAGCCGTGTAAAAGGATGACGCCCGCCTTTTAGAACAATTTACTTTTATGTTGAAAACCGAATGGAATTACAATGTTGTTAGCTCAATATCTTTGCCTATTTCAGTGCATTAACTGTTTGATAATAGTAGTCATTCTTATTTCTTTATCACAAAACACTAAAACTGGCACCATTTTGGATAGAAATTAGTGTCTCTCTCTTTTTAACCCATCTCTGGTGTATGATGCTGAGTTTTCAGAAGAGATTATATTCTTTGCACTGTGCTGACCATTGATATTTCTGTGCAACAATGGCTCACTCAGTAGGGATGCTCCGATCGATCGCCCGCAGATCGTTATCGCACGATAATCACATTCTGTGACTGCATCCAAAAGCTTAGTTAGCGGACTTGTTGCCTTATCAAGCAATGACTTTTGCAGACAGAGTTTGTGCATGAAGGCACTTCACGAGACAGACTTCTGAGGCAGCGTAACGGTTTAATGATAGAAATTACATTAAAAGTGTAAACACTTTTAAAATGTACATATACACACAAACTGACACCCAACTTTCAGATGGCATCTTTATTTTTTAGCCCAACTGTCACAGAGTGGAAAGCACAGGATTGTGGGATATCAAAGGCAGTGAAGGATACATCTATGTTGCCTTCAAAATCTCAGGAGACGGGTAGGGAAGCTAACACTGGATTAGTACGTGCCTTGATGCCTTTCTAACTTCGAATGAGCATTTTTAAGCTTCTGGACACAGTCCTCTACTCGATCAAAATTTGGCAGATCTCACGAACCGATTGCAATTTAATGACGTAAAACTGTTAAAAGTTTCCACCGACGTGCATGTAAACAGTATTGTATGAAAAAATAATAAAAAAAATTGTATCGCGAAGGTGTTTCCTTAGTTTGCAGTTAGTCCAGATAGT
>CM070820.1:3127117-3222117 GCA_036326025.1 Chrosomus eos
TTAAATTAGACTCAGATCTAAACTAGAACCGTGGACCTCCGGGAGCAGACTTGGACACCCCTGCCATACTTAATTATTATTGCTATTTATGCTTTACATTAGTGATGCATGATATATCGGCCACCATATCGACATCGGCCGATAAATATTAATTTTTAATGTCATCGTTATCGGCCCAATAAAAAATTTGCTCGAGATATTAAAGCCGATAAATAATGTATTATTAGACACTTCAGATGCGCACTTTTCAACATGATGATTTTGAATTGCTTGAAATATGATTGGAATCACTTCAAAAAAGGAAAATATAGTTATGTGCAACATGTGCAGCGCATGTCTGTCATAAAGGCTACATAAAATTATATGAGTACATTATAATTGTGTGCGTGGGACATGGCTTTTAATGGCTTTTAAAGACGTTTGTTTTTGTAATCAGGCTCTTAAAAATGATATAAAAACTTGGATTTAGATTTATCGGCTTATATATATTGGTTATCGGCTGTCAAATATAAAGAACTATGTTATCGGTATCAGCCAAAATGCAAAATCTTCATATCGGTGCATCCCTACTTTTCATACACGTATTGCATATTAAGTATATTTTTTTATATGTGTGTGTGTGTGTGTGTGTGTGTGTGTGTGTGTGTGTGTGTGTGTGTGTGTGTGTGTGTGTGTGTGTGTGTGTGTGTGTGTGTGTGTGTGTGTGTGTGTGTGTGTGTTCCACCCACAGTCCGTGGCCGTACTCAAACCTGGAGAGAGGCTATGACCTTGTCACGGGGGAACAGGCTCCAGAGAAGATTTTCAGGTAAGCACGACCAGATCTGTCCTCTGAAAGAAGGTCCCATGCTGAACCCGGCAGTCCCCGGGGCGTCCCGGGCCGGGCAGGGCATTAGCCCTCCTCACGCTGAACACAGGACTTCACAGAACGCCTGCGGGCTTCACCGTGGGTTTCCTGACAGGATTTGCCCTAGGCATGTTCCTCCTGAAACAGGAGTGAGTTTTGCTGGAGCTCTCTCCGTCTTAAAGCAGAGTCACTCTGGATGCTCACGGCGCTGTGTATTTATTTTTCATGTGTGTGAGGAACTGGTGGCGATAGAAAGGAAACGAGGACAGGTCACAAACCGTAGAACGTCACTTTAGATTCCTCAATGTTTCTGTCCTGCGGGCGTGAGAGTCTGAAGAGCTTCTGCCCATAAAAGATCTGATGTAACTCGTCACATTGCAGAAGATTGACTGCCATCTGAATGATGCGTGTTGATATCAATGGAGATATGTGGCTGTCTGTGTTTCTAAAGAAATACTTTCCTCCGGGTGTATTTTGCTGCCCTTTTCAGGAGACACATCCACAGGAGGCGCTGTATGTGGTATCATTATTTTTTGGGGGGCAAATTTGGATTGCTGATGCAGATTTATTACACAATCATGTCATTAAAGGGTACCTATTATGGCATTTAACATGTTCCTAATATTGTTCTGGGAGTCCCCAACAACAGTTTTACAAGCATGAAATAACAAAAAACACTTTTGTTATCTTATAATATGCATTTATTTTTACCTGATTTGCTCACCGACTCCCAAATGATTCGTTTAACAACTTGTCCAAACCCCTCCTTTGTGTGACGCTAATCTGCGGTGATTGTTCAGATGACCCAGTCAGTTGTCTTTTGCGTTAGCCCAAAGCTTAAACATATTGATAAAGCACTGCAGTACTACAATACGCTCTATTCTTTATGACAACTCCAATAACAACGACAAACATTTACATATTTTAAAAAAAAATGACATTGGAGACCTAGAAGCTGCGCTGAGCGTAACTGACACACACACACACACACACACACACACACACACACACACACACACGCACACACACACACACACACACACACACACACACACACACACACACACACACACACACACACACACATATTTATTGAGCATGCTACAAAACACATTAAAGCTACAATTATTAATAATACTTACAGGTTGTGATTCGGAGGAGGAAGCCGATCCAAATAAACTTGGTACTGAACCTTCCTTCAGTATCAGCCGACTCGCGAATCCACACTTGAAAGCATTTATGTTTGTAAAGGAATCGTCATTAAAATGACGCGAACATACACAAGGTTGGGCTATACTTGTGTGGTATAGTTGTAAATATAAACTCTAGCCACTGATTCTTCACATGCTCGTCTCTGGGCAGTGAAAAAAAGATCGCTTTTGATTCGCACTTCAGAACAGCGTCTCGTCGACATGATGTTTTCAAGTTTTCCCTGGCATCTACGAGCGCAATAAATGGGCGTATCTTATTCAAATAACTTGTCAAGTTGACGTCATCTAGACAAAGGAAAAGCATCGTTCGTCTATCGATTCATATCAGCGACTCAGAGTCGACTCTTACTTTTGAGAGACAATAACTTTGTATACGCTGAACTTTCATCTAAAACTTTGCAGGATGTATTAGATTTATGTTACACACTACATTAAAGGTCATTTTCAAAATTCCATAATAGGTACCCTTTAAAAAAAAGGAAAATTTTTGCAAAATGTTATTTCATGGAAGTTTCAAAGTGAAAAGATTAAAAGTTTAAAGCTGTATTGAGTTTGATAATAAAGCACCGCCTTCACTAAACCTAACGCTAGTGTTAACAAAAGCAAACAGATTAAAACACATTTGCTAAAGCTATGCCATGTTAACTTGCTTCTACAAGTCTTCGAGCTCTTTTAACATGAGCTGTGTTTCACGGACACGAGCGCTTCACATCACGACTGTATCAGGTGAGCTTCTGTGCAAGTTTACTACGGCAGAAACACACACACATATGCAGCTTATGTGATGCAAACCTTAAAAAATATATAGTTCTCAAATCATGCACTATGGTAAACGTGTGTTGAGATCATAACATAGTATTGTAGAAACAGTGTAACACAAATAAGTCTTTATTAATCAATAATCTCTGTCTATAATCCTGAAATAGGCAGTCACATATTTCAGTTATTTACACGTAAGAAGAGATGTGTCCCAAAAGATGAGAAATATGCATAGTTTAGTTGTTTATGGTTTCTGAGCAAGTATGATTATCCAAAATAAGGTTATTTGGGTAACACTTTACAATAAGGTTCGTTAGTTAACATTAGTTAATGTATTAACTAACATGAACTAACCATGAGCAATCCTTTTGTTACTGTATTATAATCTTTTTTAACGTTAGTTATTTGCTGTTCATTGTTAGTTCATTTTAGTTCAGTGCATTAACTAATGTTAACAATATTTTAATAAAGCATTAGTAAATATTGAAATTAACATTAACAAAGATTAATAAATGCTGTATACATGCAGTTCATGTTTAATAATGTTTGAACCTTATTGTAAAGTGTTACCGTTTTTTGATACACAACCTATTATTTGCCTAATTATCTAATACCTGAATATAGCGATTTCAGCCTGAAACAAATGTGTGTTTTATGCTGGTCCATTTCATAATGACAATTTCTCACTTTACTTCCCACTATTAAACTGCCTCTTAATTAAACACATTATTTCCAGGATAGAAGCCTGAGCTTTTCTCTTTAGGTCTAAACGTGAAGGTGATAATAAATGAAATTGATATCATCCATTGGCTCTCTTCTTCCTCACCCGAGCCGTCATCATGAACCGCGCACGACGCAGGCGTTTAGTGGAGCCGGCAGGACTTGACTGATAGTGGACTGAGAAAGCAATCGATGGCCTCTGAAGTGTCAGCTGATGGGCTGGAGCGAGGCCTGGGTTATCACTGCCTTATTTATGAGTGGAAGTATGCATTGATCCCGAGTAATTCAGATGTGCCAGTCTCGAGGTCAGGAGCCGCTGGAGCTCAGACTCGTATCAGATCGCCGTGATATATCATAATAAGGGTGCATGCTATCATACTAATTGAATTCCCAGAATATGGATTCATTGGTTAAATTAATATTGAATTAGCTTGATTTTTTTTTCAGCTCTTCAGTTACCTTCACAAAATAATGATGTTGCTGATAAAAAAATGATGAATTTATTTATAATAACTCCATCAAATAATATACTGTGTTTGTCACACATTTGCTGTTTGAAGGAAACTTTTGCTAAAGTGAGAATATGATCATGTTGATTCACACCAATTCTATTCTAATCAGATCTGCAGTTTTGATTGATTGATTGATTGATTGATTGATTGATTGATTGATTGATTGATTGATTGATTGATTGATTGATTTGCATGTGTGCATGCGTGCGTGTGTGTGTGCGTGCGTGTGTGCAATCAATCAATCAATCAATCAAATGTGTGCGTTTGTGCATGCTTTTAGTATTTTTTAGTTATTCAACTTCAATATATTTTTTTTCAGTTAGTTGTCTAAGCAACATTTCCATTTTTTTGGTTAATTTTCAATGTCCTTTATTTGATTATATTAATTAATATTTTATTTTGACTTTATTTCAAGCTTTATATCAGCAAAATTGATTATTAATAGTTTTAAGTTTTAATGAACAATAATAACACTGACACCCATCTCTGTATCTTTAAGACTTCTGTTTCTAAATTAATTGTGATAAGATTGGCTAAAACTCTTCTCATGCTCTTTTATAGGTTATTGGTTCTGAAATTAAGAGTTTTTTTTTTTATTATTTATCCTCTCTAGTTTGACGGTCTTTATTAGTGCATGTTGTGAAGAACAGATCTTCTCCTCGCAGGGTCAGGGTGGGTTTATTGTAATAAGCGGCTCTTTTTTGTTTTGTTTTTATTCCAGCAAGTTACACAGAGAATGTCATTGAAATTCATCTGACGTGTTACACTCTGTGTGTGTGTGTGTGTGTGTGTGTGTGTGTGTGTGTGTGTGTGTGTGTGTGTGTGTGTGTGTGTGTGTGTGTCACTCTCGCTGCAGGTCATCCTACAGCCTGGGTCAAGGCCTGTGGCTGCCAGTCAGCAAGAGCTTTGTGGTTCCTCCGGTGGAGCTGTCCATCAACCCGATCGCCAGCTGTAAGACTGACGTGTTGGTGACAGAAGACCCAGGAGAAGTGCGGTGAGTTAATCACAGCTCAAGAACACCTGTGTGCACATTATACACTCAACAATGATACAGGATTAGAAGACAGAAATGCAGTCGCTGTAACTGAGGGTCGACTGTAAATCATTCAGCCTGGGCTGGATCGTTTTATATGACCATGTTTATTAAGGAGGATATTTAATAATATGACCTTGACCCAACCAGCATATATAATCTTGCCAAAATCTCTAACTGGAGATTTTTTTGTCTATAGTCTATACATGTGTGTATATATATATATATATACTCTGAATCAACAAGCACCAATGCTACAATTTTCTGTCATAATCATTTGTGAGCCTGGACCACAAAAGCAGTCTTATGTGTCAATTTTTTAAAATTGAGATTTATATATCACATGAAAGCTAAATAAATAAGCTGTCCATTGATGTATGGTTTGTTAGGATAGGACAATATTTGGCCGAGATACAATTATTTGAAATCTGGAATCTGAGGGTTCAAAAAAATCTAAATATTGAGAAAATCGCCTTTAAAGGTTTCCATTTCTGTTGGCGATTGTGCTGCATCCACTTACAAAAATTAAATGTTGATATATTTAAGGTAGGAAATTTACTAAATATCTTCATGGATCATGATCTTTACTTAATATCCTAATGATTTTTGGCATAAAAGAAATTGACCCATACAGTGTTTTGTTCGCTATTACCACAAATATACCCGTGCTACTTAAGACTGGTTTTGTGATCCAGGGTCACATTTGTTAACAAACAAGTTTTCATTAGTTCAATGAGCTCATTGTTTCTGCTCTATTACATTGTTTAAATTAACTTAGACATTCACCTTTGATAACAGATCACTCTAAATTGTAATGTAGACTCGTGCATTTTTCGTAAAGCTGCTTTGAAACAATATGTATTGTGAAAAGCGCTATAGAAGTAAATGTGAATTGAAATGTGAAAAAAATATATATATACACACACAAATATTAGTTACTGAGTAATCAGCTACAATTAAAGCAAAAGGACGAACTTTCTTTGTCCCCACAGCACTTATACTGTCGAGATACTCGCCTCACAATTTCACAACCACCCATCTATCACCCAGAACACCTTAACAACCACTTTACAACTGCCTAGCAACACCCTTGCAGCCAATAGAGCGCAACAGTCGGGTTCTGAAGTAAAAACTCCTTTCATTACCTCTAAATTGATTTTTAACGATAATTTATTAAACATTAAAAGAAACCCTTACTGTGAGCCAAAATGTTGTTAATCGATGCTATTTGTTGCTGTTGAAGCCGTCAGCAATTACGCAGTTAAACTTGCTTACTTAAATAAGCTTCAGCATGTTTAACAGCGCAAGCCGTGGTGAAAAACTAATGCTGTGCCAAAAAATCCACCAATCAGAGAGTCGAATCAAGCAAAACGAGCTCTTTAGCTATATGTCTCCCTATACTTTCAAAAAATATATATATTTGTGTATATATGCATATTTTGCAATAAACTTAAAAGGGCTGTAATTCGTTACTACAGCTTTCAATTTTTTTTTATTTTTTTTTTGCAACAATTATTTATTTTGCTTTGGTTCTGTATTTTATTGCAATGCAAAAAAGAGAAAAAAGATCCTCTGGATTGCTTCAGACTTAGTTATTAATAGACTTGTCAAAGCCCTTTATATGACACTGCTCTTGCCTCTTTATTTCTGAAGCTCCACAGATGCTGTTGGCTGAAATGTCCTCAGGGAAACAAGCTATTTACAGTATTACTTTTCCTTTCTTTTTTCACAACCAAGCTGTTTTTGCCATTATTGCAAACACAACATATGCCAAGGTGTGCTAATATAGATCCGGTACAGACTAAGAACAGCGGCAGGGGTGTGCGTGCGTGCGTGCGTGCGTGCGTGTGTGTGTGTGTGTGTGTGTGTGTGTGTGTGTGTGTGTGTGTGTGTGTGTGTGTGTGTGTGTGTGTGTGTGTGTGTGTGTGTGTGTGTGTGTGTGTGTGTGTGTGTGTGTGTGTGGATACTGCTTTAGTTTGGAAGCTTAAAAGGGGATCAGTGTTGAAATGTCTAACTAACATTATTTTATTTTTATTTTTTATATAATAAGCCAAAATTTTATCTTTTATCACTTTATCACACTATTAAAAGCAATAGTTATTACAGAAACTAATATAATTTTAAAAATTTTAAATTTCAATTGTATGCTATTTATGTACAGCACTTTCACTGTAAAAAATTATTTTCATGATTTGTTATCACAACTTTTTATATTTTGTCAAATCAACTTAGATAATTAATGTAGTTCAGATAACATAATATTTTGAGTTTCTATTTATTAAACTAATCTCCTTTGTTGTATTAACTCAAAGTTTTAATTTCAATTAACTCAAAATTTTAAGGCAACCAGGTAACTTACTTTTTTAAGTTCATCCATCTTTTTTTTTTACAGTGTTGGTCCATTTTGAAAGTTCTTTATTAATAAAAGTTGAGTTGAGTTAATATAAGTGCAAAGTGAATGTAATTTTATTAGACATGCATGTTAAACGCAATTAAATGAAAATGTTAATGTAGTTATAGTTAATAAAATGCAATTAGCTCAACTTTAGACTTTTACTTAAGTATGTCTTTATATGTAATTTCATAATTACCAATAGTCTTTGAAATATGGTTAAAGTTACTGTAAATATAATAGCAGGCATTTATACTAAACTAAAATGTAATTTATATTGAATCATGCATGTCATGTATTTAGATATATTTGTAATTACACATTTGTAATGATTAAGTTGCATTTTATAGCATATTTAAAATACATATTATCTTTCAATGTAATATTGAATAACACTACAGTTAAAAATTATAATCAAGTACTTTAAATGTGCTTCAGTATGTTAGTTGACAAAAATAAGTGAAATTAGTTTTCAAAATAAGTGTACTTTAAAGAATGATAAACGATTATTAAACCATTATTTAAAATAAAACTTGTATGTATTATTACACTGTGCACTTTTAAGTGTGTTAAGAAACCTATAGTCATACTCACTTCAAGCACATTTAAGTGGCATTTTATTCCATTAATGTTATATGATCCGCATGTAGTTTTTAATAGACTTTTAAGATTTAAAATACAAGTGCACATTTAATGGAATTATGTGACTTATTTTTCACAAGGAGTAGTAGATTTCAATCTGAGTTTCTTCACAGCTGTGAATGCGTGTTTTCTGTCACAGTACTATTCTTGACCTACAATAATTATGTATATTATATATATAAAACAATGATGAGGGACCACTGAATGGTCATGATGTTTTGGTCTAAAAGTTAGACTAAAAGCAGGTTTTATGAAAGCTATTCTGACATGCTATGATTAATGATTTTTATTTTTATTTCATTTGATAGTAAATTAGTTCTTAAAAGCCTGCCAGGGAGGGAATTATGTTCTCGGTTGCAAGTACATTAAAGAAAATTTACGTAGTTCGAACACATTACTGTTTCATGTGCCAAAGAAGTAAAGCAGTGTGAATGTTGTTTAATCTAACACCATAATTCTACTTTCTATTTTTGTATCCAGTGGTGGGATTATATTCCTTTCTCAGAAAACCCCTCATGCTCTCAGATCATTTTTGAGCTCTGATGATGAATAGCATTCATTAACATTTCAATTTCATCCCAGAATAAGGTGGTCATGTCTTTGCCCTTTGGGAAGTGGGGACAGTGACCTGTGATTGCTTTTATTTGGGTTCCAGCTGAATGTATATGAGCCTCGCTCTGCAGCAGGAGTGTTTCAGCAGCTCGTGTTTCTGATCATGGGCGTCAGAACCACTGTATATGTGTGGGACAAGACCCACCCACTATTAAAGACCAATAATAATGGACCCACTCACTTCTACCATCTCTAATTCAGCGCATATATCTGTTCGCTTTTCAGAGCGCCGTCAATCAAATCCATTCCACTTGAGAAAAGCCCTAATAAATTTAACTCCATTCCGCATTTTAGCTACAGCGTTGATTTCCACGCTGCTTCTCAAATCCATTCCGGTTCATTCAGAGACGAGCCGATGCGCATGTGTGTCCCAACACGAGTCTCAGGCTCCTATGGGAACCGGAGCTTCTTACACTCTAAAAAAATGCTGGGTTGTTTCAACTCAAATATGTGTCAAATATGGACAAACCCAAATTTTGGGTTAAAAATGTAATTTAAAAATTTGAAAGTTGAAGTTGGGTTAAAATTTTAAATAAAAATTGTAACCCAACATTTTGGGTGTGTCCATATTTGACCCAAATTTGTGTTGAAACAACCCAGCATTGTTTAGAGTTTGGGAGTCAAGAATCTGTTCTGTTTCAGAATGGTTCCTTTTCCATTTTCCCACTTCCGTTAATGGAGAATGGACTTGCATCACAATGGCTACGTTTACATGCAACCAAATGTTGGGTTGTTTTAACCCAATTGTGGGTCAAATATGGACAAACGTCTCAGGTTACTATTGTAACCATAGTTCCCTGAGAAACAGGGAACGAGACGATGCGTCGAACGACACGGTGGGAACGCCTCTTGCGTGATTGCGTCTGAAGCATCTATGCCAACTAGTCCAATGGAATGAGAGAATGAGCGTCACGGGCGGGTGACGTCATGAACCAGGAAAGGATAAGAGCACTTCCGCTGCTGCCGGCATTTAGCTTCGACAGTTGCCGAAGCAAGCCGATCGCAGGGACGCAGGAAGTATGGCAGGGGGACGCATCGTCTCGTTCCCTGTTTCTCAGGGAACTATGGTTACAATAGTAACCTGAGACGTTCCCTTTATCGAAAAAGGGAACTTCGAGATGCGTCGAACGACACGGTGGGAACGAGAATACCCAACCCGCCATAATTACAAGTACCTGAGTGTCAGTCTGTTGATCTAAGCACTCAGCACCTGAGAACCTGGGGCAGCATCCAGGTCCAAACTGTAAAATCTCACGAATGTGAGCGGAGAGGACCAGCCCGCCGCATCACAAACATCTTGAAGAGATACCCCCTGCAATATGGCTTTAGAAGCCGCCATACTCCTGGTCGAGTGAGCTCGGACCACCAAAGGACAAGGCTGGCCCGAGTACTCGTATGCTAGTGAAATAGCCTCGACTATCCACTTACTGACTGTCTGTTTTGAAGCAGGAAGACCTTTCTTAGGTGATCCAAAGCAAATCAGTAATTGGTCGGACTTTCTGATTGAGGAAGTCCGCCGTACATAAGTGTCCAGTGCTCGCACTGGACACAAAAGGTGCCGTCTTTCCTGGTCCGCAGTTGCAAATGGAGGAGGACAGAAAGCCTGCAGCACAATAGGCCTCGGAGTCAAGGTTGGAACCTTAGGGACGTATCCCTGTTTTGGATATAGGAACGCCTTGACCATCCCCGGTGCAAATTCAAGGCAGGTGGGGGAGACCGAAAGAGCCTGAAGGTCACCAACTCTCTTTAGGGACGAAATAGCTAGCAGAAAGATAGTCTTGAAAGTCAGGAACTTTTCTGAGACCGAATCTAAGGGCTCGAATGGGGCCCTAGACAGGCCTTCTAGAACTATAGTCAAATCCCAAGCTGGCACCTTAGTGCGAGTTGCAGGCCTCAGCCTCAAAGTGCCACGAAGGAAACGTGTAATCAGGGGGTCTCGACCCAAAGATATACCTCCCACCATAGTATGGTAAGCCGCAATGGCTGCCACGTAAACTTTTAGTGTGGAAGAACAAAGACCTGACACAAAGCGCTCCTGCAGGAACTCGAGTACTGTGTTGACAGAACAGTTAACTGGATCCCAATGATGTCGGTGACACCACAAGGAGAAAACTCTCCATTTAAGCGCATAAAGTTTCCTCGTAGCCGGAGCTCTGGAGCTTAGGATGGTCTCAGCAGCCTCAGCTGAAAGACCACTATCTATAAGTTGGGCCCCCTCAGAGGCCAAACCCAAAGATTCCATATCTCTGGTCGAGGGTGAAATATTGTGCCCCCGGCCTGAGACAGAAGGTCCCTCCTCAAAGGGATCTCCAATGGAGGCCCGTCTAGCAGAAGGATCAGGTCCGCAAACCAGATCCGACTTGGCCAGCGTGGTGCTACTAGCAGTAGGCTTATTCCATACCGACGGACCCTCTCCAGAACTCCTGGGAGCAGAGCAACAGGGGGAAAGGCGTACAGACGTAGCCTCGGCCACGTCTGCACCATGGCGTCCAGCCCCAGGGGGGCTGGGTGCGTCAGAGAATACCAGAGAGGACAGTGCGTCGTGTTCTGAGACGCGAACAGATCCACCTCTGCCTGACCATATGCCTCCCAGATTTTCTCCACCGCCTCGGGGTGGAGTCTCCAATCCCCTGGCCTCAGCTCCTGCCTCGACAGGATGTCTGCTCCTATATTCTGGTCCCCAGGAATATACACTGCCCTCAGAGAGAGTACCTTCCCCAGAGACCACAGGAGGATCTGGTGCACCAGTTTGCAAAGCGGACGCGAGTGCAGACCCCCCTGGCGGTTCAGATAAGAGACCACTGATGTGTTGTCTGTTCGAACGAGCACATGATGGCCTCTTAGGTCCGGAAGGAAATGTCTCAACGCATTGAAGACGGCCATCATCTCCAGGCAATTTATGTGCCAAGAAAGATGATGGCTTTTCCACAGACCCTGAACCGAGCGGCCTTCCATTACCGCTCCCCAGCCGGTGAGAGAAGCATCTGTCGAGATCACTACTCGATGGCAAAGAGCTCCCAACACCGGACCCTGGGTTAAGAACCAGTGTTTTTTCCATATCTCTAAGGCACGAAGGCATCGCCGCGTAACCTTGATCATACGAAACGGGTTTCCCCTCGGGGAGAACCCCCTGGTTCTGAGCCACCACTGTAAAGGCCTCATGTACAGCAGGCCAAAAGGTATCACGTTGGACGCTGCTGCCAGTAGACCCAACAGTCTCTCGAACTGTTTTACAGTGCGTGACTGACCTAGCTTTAGCTCTTTGATGGCTGACAGGATAGCAGCTACACGAACGGGCGACAGGCTGGCCCTCATCGTCACTGAATCCCATACCACACCAAGGAAAGTGGTTCTCTGTACTGGAGAAAGTACACTCTTCTTGGCATTGAGCCTCAACCCCAACATTCGTATATGAGCGAGAACGACACCTCGGTGTCGAAACCGCCAACTGTTCTGATTCCGCTAGAATCAGCCAGTCGTCGATATAATTCAAAATGCGTATGCCCTGAAGCCTGAGAGGGGCTAAAGCTGCATCCATGCATTTCGTGAATGTGCGGGGTGACAGAGCTAGGCCGAAAGGAAGAACCTGATACTGGTATTCTTTGCCCCTGAAAGAAAACCTTAGGAACTTCCTGTGCTGAGGGAGGATGGAGATATGGAAGTATGCATCCTTTAGATCTATCGTGACGAACCAGTCCTCGGATCTGATTTGGGTCACGATCTGTTTGATGGTCAACATCTTGAACTTGAGTTTCTGAACTGACCGATTCAACAGGCGAAGATCTAAAATGGGACGCAACCCCCCATCCTTCTTTGGAACAATGAAATAACGGCTGTTAAAACCCGATTCTCTGTCGGGAGAGTACACCTGTTCTATAGCTTCTTTTGCTAACAGGGCCTTTACTTCTTGCTCCATTACCAGAGCCTGCTCGGGATGCACCACAGTGGGCAGCACCCCGCTGTAACGAGGAGGACGAGAACCGAACTGGATTCTGTACCCTATCTCTACAATCTGCAGGACCCAAGGAGAAATATTCGGCAGAAGCTTCCACGCTGCCAGAAAATTTACTAAGGGAACCAGCCTCTCGAGGCTGGTCTCTGGTGTTACTGAGAGAGCCAAATCTGGAGCCTGAAACATAATGGCAGGAACTACCTGACCTGACTGCTCTAAAGCCCCCCTCAGAGGGCGCGAAACCGATGCTGTGCCGCAACACAGCATCATCGACTCGCTGGAGACCACTGCGCCCTGAAGCACCGGAGGTGGCAGGGTTGGCAGGAGGGCCTCGTGAGGACCCCGAAGTGGAACGGGCACCGTGTGATGAGGTGAACACCACTCCACTTCGGTCGGGGCTGTCCCCACAGGCCTGGTGCCTAAGCATCAGGACCTTTTTTTTTTTGAGCCGAAGCCTTCTTCGCCTGAAGAACGGTCCTCAGATCCGGCTTAGGCTTAGTCGACTTCGGTTGAGAGGGCTGCGTCTGTCTCCAGTATCTACGTGGAGGTGCACGAGACGCAACACTCTCTTTTTGTTGCACACGATATGATGAGCTATGCGGCATGGGCTGCTCACGCCCAGCATCCCCAGGGGGCTGGACACGGCGAGGGATAAACTTTTTAAATGCATCAGACTGTTTTTTAGTCTCCTGGAACCTTTCCACTGCAGCGTGGACTGCGTCACCGAAGAGACCAGAGGGTTCAAGAGGAGCGTCTAATAAAAAAGTTCGATCTTTATCTTTAATCTCAGAAAGATTCAACCATAAGTGCCTCTCAGCGGCTACCAAAGCTGCCATAGACCGCCCAATAGCTCTAGCGGTCTCTTTAGTAGCCCTGAGAGAAAGATCGGTAGCCCTACGAAGTTCTCGAACATCGTCATGACTAACACCCTCACTATTATCCAAATCCCCCAGCAGGTCAGCCTGATAAGCCTGGAGCAGTGCCATGGTGTGTAAACACGCTCCAGCTTGACCTGCCGCCGCATAAGCTTTGCCCACTAAAGTGGATGTAGTTTTGAGCGGTCAAGTGGGCAAAACTGGGGCTCTCATAGCCGATGCTGGACCAGGCGCGAGATAACTCGCTAAATTTTGCTCAGCCTGGGGCATCGACTCATAACCATATTCTTTTAGCCCTCTAATTCTTGAATAAGTGGTGGTTTGAGGGCTAAAAACACGAGATGAATATGGTTTATTCCAAGATCTAGATATTTCACTATGTAAATCAGGGAAAAATGGGAGCCCTCGTGGTGGACATAATGTGGCTGAAGAGAGAAATCGCTCATCTAACTTGCTTTTAGGGCGAGTGTTTTTATTCTCAGATGGCCATTCAATATTTAACTTCTCTACAGCTCGTGACATGACATCCACCAGCTCATCATACGCCGGGGAAATAAACTGTGTATCCCTTTCCCCCGTGTGTGCATTCTCACTTTCAACACTCATAACATCAACTTCCTCAGAAGAAGAACAATGCAGAAAGGGAGAGCTCTCTTCCCGGGCGGGAGAAACCGCAGAGCGTGCTTCCGACACCGGGAGAGGAGAGCTAGATCTCCCAGGTAGGGAAGGAGAAAAGGTCCGCGGACCCGTCTCCAACCCCTCCGAGAGATCTAACTGCGATCCCCAAGAATGCATTCTCCGCGTTGCCTCGGCAGACGCGGGTCCTGATCCTTGTGGATCGCGAGCCTGACCACTCACACTATCAAAGAGTGACAGGCGGGATCTGAGCATGCGAAGCGGTAGCTTCTCACAGTGTTGGCACTCAGCCCCCTCGAAGGCTGAGGCCGCATGCTCCGCACCCAAACAAATCACACAAAGCTCGTGTGTGTCCCCACCCGTTAAATAACGCGGGCAGGGAGGAACACACTGCTTGTAAACTTGTTTCGCCATAACGTTTTTCCAACAATATTGTAACAGACAACAATAAATAGACAGAGACAGTTTGACACAGATCGCTTGCTGAGGCAACAGAAGCTAAATGCCGGCAGCAGCGGAAGTGCTCTTATCCTTTCCTGGTTCATGACGTCACCCGCCCGTGACGCTCATTCTCTCATTCCATTGGACTAGTTGGCATAGATGCTTCAGACGCAATCACGCAAGAGGCGTTCCCACCGTGTCGTTCGACGCATCTCGAAGTTCCCTTTTTCGATAAAGGGAACTCAAACATTGGTTGTCCCTATTTGACCCAAATTTGGGTTAAAACAACCCAGCATTTTTTAGCGTGTACAGTTAGAATACAGATCATACGAAGTTTAAAACGTTTAAATAGACATATCAAGTAGTAATTAATTAATGTATATGCATCTTAGTTGATTATTGTCTATTAGAGACGCAGAGACAAGCAATTAATTTGATTTGTGACCGTGCTGGGCTTATTCCATTCATTCGAGTAGCCTATCATATTGTACAAGGCTTAAATCATTTAAATATACATAATAATACACAATATCATATTGTAGAACATGTAGTATAGCCTGAGTTGATATTACTCTGGCTAAGCTGTGATTTCTGAGAGATGCACGCATAGACGGATTTGCGCTCGTTTCATTTTTACTCTTACTCATTCACTTCACTCATTATTGCATAGAGATTTTAAAAAAAGGTATTTGGCTTCGGGAACACCCCTAATCTACTCCAGTAAAGAAATCTGGAGGATGACCCAGCCACATTTTTTTTGCTTCCGACGCCCATGTTTCTGATGCTCCGCTCCGGAGACGAGAGAGTTACTCCCGCTTGAGTTAGCACTTGGGAAAGTAAACACTCCTAATCTCCTTAATGTTACTGGGTTAATACAGCTGTCAGCTGGAGGAGAGGTCATACAAGCCTGTCCAAATAAACTCCACCTTCAAGAATCAAATGAAAGGATGGAAGCTTTAGGAGACACAGCTGTGTCCTCTTCAGAAGAGGAAGATGCAAGCTGCTTGTGACTTAAAGTAGCTCAAATACAGTCAAGATATACTTTAAACATGTAGTCAGCTTCACTACAGGTTGTTAACGGAATACGGACAGTGTCCTTCAGACAATCAGATGATATATTTTTAAAGAGGTAATGTATATATATATATATATATATATAATATATATATATATATATATATATATATATATATATATATATATATATATATATATACATTACCTCTTTAAAAATATATCATCTGATTGTCTGAAGGACACTGTCCGTATTCCGTTGCAATAATGCAATAATTCTCTATGCAATAATGAGTGAAGTGAATGAGTAAGAGTAAAAATGAAACGAGCGCAAATCCGTCTATGCGTGCATCTCTCAGAAATCACAGCTTAGCCAGAGTAATATCAACTCAGGCTATACTATATATATATATATATTTTTTTTTTTAAATCAATGAATATCAAAGTGAAACCATTAAACTAAATGATATATTTAAACTAAATACAAAAATAAAAAATACACTTTGATATTTGAACAAAAATATAGTGATGAACAGAACCGAAAGCCTCGTACCGAACGGTTCATTACAAATATGTGTACCGCTACACCCCTACTGTTCAGTTTGTACGCCGAAACAATCACAAGGCGAAACAGACAGCAACATAGTGTCGGCCTAGATCCGGGCCACATCTGGTACATGTAGATTTCACACGGTAGATTTCTGGGAATGTAATCTTCATGATACACCAACTGGTGTGAAAACTAGTGGGAGGAACATCAACAACCTTCGATATGCAGATGATACGACCTTACTTGTGGAAAGTGAAAGGGACTTTGAAAATCTGATCCGAAGGGTCAAAGAAGAAAGCGAGCGCATGGGACTGTACCTTAACATCAAGAAAACAAAGGCAATGACAACAATAGGCAACGGCAAAATTCACATAATAATCAACAATGAAGAAATTGAATTAGGACAAGATTTCCTCTTCCTTGGATCCAAAATTGTCCTCAGCGGCGAATCGAGACCGGAAATCAACAGAAGAATTACACTTGGTCGCATATATATATATATATATATATATATATATATATATATATATATATATATATATATATATATATATATATATATATATATACTCCAACAACATATTTCGAAAGCATCAATTTTCCTTCTGTCCACCTTCTTGAGTGTCCAGTTTTTACATGTGTATGTGGAGATCTGGAAAAGGATTGCGTTGACTCAACTCTTTATATATATATATATATATATAACTGGACACTCAAGAAGGGGGACAGAAGGAAAATTGATGCTTTCGAAATATGTTGTTGGAGTCGAATGCTGCGCATATCGTGGACATCAAAGGTCACAAACAAGCCGATCCTAGAGCGAGTCAAAACCAAGCGGCAACATTATAATCTGAAAAATGAAGCCTACCTGGAAGTGCGAAAAACTGCAATATATGTACAATCCGCTAGGGGCAGGTCCCAAAAGGGAGCATTTGTCCATAGACCCCCATGTTAAAATGTCCGTTTTCACAGCATAAATTCATGTTTTTACAGGTTGGTCCCATGGACTTGTATTGTATTTTTCGATAGGTTCCGAGTGCCTGACAACTGTGAGGGGGGTGCATTTTTTTCTAACTCGTTAGATTAGATCGTATTTAGATATAAAATGTATGACAAATAAGGGCGTGGTTAACTTTGATTGACAGCTTGATTGACAGCTGATAACGGGCTGCGCCGAGTGGAATTCCTGAAATGTGACGTCTCGGCCATGATCTGACCCAACACATCACACCACCTCTGTATCCTTTCTGAAAAGATTTTCCAAGATGGCGCCGCCCATACCCCCCATAAACGCCTCAAAACCGCTCTTCAGAAAGTCTATGGGTGACGTCACAGACGCTTTGTCCATACTTTTTACAGTCTATGGTCAAAACTAAGATATCAGTCATGTTGTGCGAGCTAATTCCTTGAAAACAACATTAACAGTTATTGGGACAGACACATTGAGACGTCAAAGAACACGTTAGCTGGACATTATCAACGCTGACACGGACAGTCAAAGATCATAAAGCATGGAGAATGATGATTCATAAAGTTGACCTCGACTGAACAGTATCATCATCACCTTAAATCATTCAAAAAATCTAAACAGTAGTATTATTAATAATATGACATATAATAAGCTTGTATCTCTCTTGTGCATATTTAACACAATGTTGTCTCTAAATTTCTCTCTAATAATAAGTGTTAAGTGCAACCCTAGCTCCATCAAACTCTAACTTTACAGCTTGCATACATTTCGACTGGCTGAGTTAAGGTTATGAATGATTTATTGAGCGTAATTAGTACTTAATGTCATGGCAGGGACAAAAGAACAACTTTGAGGACGGAAACAGGCATCTTATGAGTGATTAGTGGAGTTTCAGAGGAATACATTATATCAGTGTAATGTATCTGGAAAATAATTAGTTCTCCGCTGCGCAGGAAATGTCTGTCACATCACACACAGCACAATGAATAATGAGCCCCCTTAATTATGCAAATCATATTCAAAGGGAAGACCTATACTTGAGTGAAGGCTAGTTCTGGTTCTTATTTACACCAATAATGCCAGTGGTGGTCTTGGACTTTATACTGACACCTTCTGGCCTGGATACAAGTTGTATTCCTTTTTTCACATGTTTTTCTCAGTTTTATAATCCATGCATTAATACTGGATGATCTTGGATTTAATCTTGACAAGTTTTTGCTCCCGCAGGAACAGCTTGGCTTTTTTTCCCAGTTTTTTTTATATATATAGTTTCCAGTATATTGTGATTGCTGTTACATTGCATGTATATTAATTCTCTGTGCAATTATCAACTTTTGCAAATTGTTACCCACATTTGGGAAAAAATAAATAATAAAACCAATAAGTGTTTTTTGAGTGAATTGGTTGAGCGAATGATCCAATGATTCACAATTAATGATTATCACAAAATAGTCTACAAGTTCACTGATAAATCTCTACCACTAGTACACATAAAATCAGCAAAGAGTAATCTGCATAATTTATACATGTGCATTGCTGGGATATTGAGTACCAATGACTTTGTGAATATTTTATATCACTCTTCTTAATGCATGAAACTTGTGTTTTTCTCTCAAGAATAATTTGGCCAACAATTATTTTGTTCATGTTGAACATTTAGTTGCTGCACATCAACCATACTAGCTTATTTATATTTGTTCATACTTTAGTATATTTTGAGGTGTTGCATTTCTGTGTGATCAATACTGTAATTATTTAATATTATATGTTAACTTTTGCTACACCAGATGTTTTGACTTGTATTTGATTATGCTAGTTTTAAGCTAAAACAAATTTAAACATAATTTCTCTAATTTTGTAAAACAATTATTGTCATCAATTTGTAGGACCTCATATTAATCACTACATTTATTTGTACTTTTAACTAATGTTTCATACTATTGTTAGATGAACTTCTGAAAGTTTTTAGACTGTTCAGAAGTATAATATCTGAGTATGGGTTGTCGTACTTGGCCTTCACTTCACTTTCACTTTGACTTTCATCACTCAAAATATACACTTCAAAGTATGAATTATTATTCCGGTGGGGCTCACAAACCCACAACACAACCCTACCCGATCAGTAAATAAAATCTGAGGATTAACTATTGCATTAAATAGTTTATTTCAGGGGTTTTCAAACTTTGTTATGCAAAGGACCCTTAAATACCCTCCTTTGGATAAAGGCAAGTGTTTTCATGTATTGTAAGCATATTTGCTATGTGAGGAAAAAGTTGGATGGCATGTTTTTTGCAAAATTGAATAATTAGCTACTAAACTACTGAGATCAAAATATTACAATTTAAGTAATATAAAATAGTATTATGTTAGTTCTTTTCACAACAAAAAGCATGATTTGTACCTCTAATGATTTATTTAAAAAGTCTTGAGACCGTATTCTTTGATTGTGCCAGATTTCAAGACACCTCAAAACTAACTTTTATTTTTAATACATGCTATTTATCCCATAGTTCATTGACAAGTGGGCATGCGGAAATAATGGCAACTCTTAAATGTTAGACAATATTACATTTATTGTTACTGAATGAATGAAAGCTGTAATCAATGTGTGCCCAACTGTGTTAAAGTTAACATGACTCTATTAAAGGCTTAAAACCAATGGGATGGATCTGTCCCAAAACCTTTATGTTTTAGCCTGTTTAATTACCAGCCAGGCATGTTAGCGAATGTAAGAGTCGTGGCATTTCAAACCCAGATGGTGATCGATTGTGTGCGGTTTGTGTGCTGTCTGGAGGAAAGAGGTTTGATGGAAAATATCATGGGATGAAGGGCAGAACTTTAACATGTTTGATCTAGTAGGAATATTTTGCAGTGTAGACTTTACATACAGTTTCCCTTGATAGGAAAATGTATTAATTACAATGCATTCATACTATTAATGGTATCTGATTAGATGCACAGACATTCGTCACTATTAATATGGGTCATAGTTATTATGATTAGTAGCTTGAACAAACCCCTAAGTTAAAGTATTTAACTTTGGCACATGACTTGTTCCTCGCCATTTCTGTTGCAGACTGATTCCTTAAATCATGCTACTCGCAAGTCTTCACATTTGTGCCTTTCAGATGATAAAATGGCCATCTAAACCTAATAAAGCTGAGCCATATGTACCATTCAATAAATGTGAAAAGATTTTAGAGTAAATTGGTTTTGGTGACCTACGTCAGAGATCTTTGTAGTGTAAAAAAAAAGTCTTTCCTCATTTCAGTCCTTTGTGATAATAATGCTTTCAGATCAATACTCATCTGCAATAGGCCCGTGACAAAGAACTAAAGTCTTGTATCACCACAAGACTCATCTATTGCAATCTCTATTGTCACTTTGATATGCCCTCAATCCCTGAAAGTCTGCTGCAGGTTTTAGGTGGCTCATAGATTTTTACTGCAGTGTTTATAGAAGCTGATCCCACATGATTTAGCCGCTGCTTTTGAGGGACTCAAGCTGTCTAAGGTCATGTTTTCCCCAGACATCTACAAGCACACATGCCATTAGCGTTGCGGTGAGTCTAGTGCTTCCATGGACTCCACAGGTCCACGTTAGGCTTCCCTGACGAGCTTCTCTATCCCAAACACTCCATAAATCCCCCAATCAATTCCACTCCAGGCGTCTCCAGCTGTGCTCAAAGCCCATTGCACTGTCAATATGAAACTGTCGATAAGTCGAGAGTGCGAACGACAGAACCAGCGCTTTGATGAATGGTGCATTCGATGCAAGCAAACTGAACATTACCACAAGCTAATGTCCTCCATTCATCCTGTCATACTTCATAGGCTGTGCCAAATATACAGCCGCTTTCAGGATTGTTGACTTTTTAAAGAGATATGAGTAGGTCATTTTCAAGACCTTTTTTTGTCTTAAAGGATTAGTTCACTTTTAAAAAAAACTGTTGCTGATAATTTACTCACCCCCATGTCATCCAATATGTCCATATCTTTCTTTCTTTAGTCGAAAAGAAATTAAGGTTTTTGATGAAAACATTCCAGGATTTTTCTCCATATAATGTACTTCAATGGGACCCAAACGGTTCAAGGTCCAAATGACAGTTTCAGTGCAGCTTCAAAGGGCTTTAAACGACACCAGACGATGAGTAATAATGGTCTTATCTAAAGAGATGATCGGTCATTTCAAAAATAAATAAAAAAGTTTAAGTTTTCTAAGCACAAATGCTCGCCTTGCTCTGTTCTTGCTCCGTTCATGTGGCGTCACGTGATACGCAATTACGTTGAAAAGGTCACGAACAAACGTCACAAACGCGCATCGCAGAACAGAGCAAGGTGACCATTCAAGTCAAGTCTTTATTTTGCCAGAACGACCCACATCGCCTGGAATTCATTTTGGTGAATTGGCTCACACAAGACAATGCAACATAACATACACAATAAAAACATTTGTGCTTATAAAACTTAAACTTTTTTATTTATTTTTGAAATGACCGATCATTTCTCTAGATAGGACCCTTATTCATCATCTGGTGTCGTTTAAAGCCCTTTGAAGCTGCACTGAAACTGTCATTTGGACCTTGAACCGTTTGGGTCCCATTGAAGTCCATTATATGGAGAAAAATCCTGGAATGTTTTCATCAAAAACCTTAATTTGTTTTCGACTGAAGAAAGAAAGACATGGACATCTTGGATGACATGGGGGTGAGTAAATTATCAGCAACTACTCCTTTAAGGCAACCCGAATTGTCTTTGGCACCCTACAGTTTACCGTGTGAAGAATGTATGAATGAATGATGAATCTACACTTGTTATGTACTTCAAATCTTATTAGTATACAAAAAAAAAAAAAAAACACTAAAGTCTTGTAAAGTCTCTAAAGCCAAAATTTGGACCCTGATTTCATATCCCCTATAATATGTGCCATAATTTCCATTGGGGAAAACTGAAGTGTGATGAACCTGCCTTGTGTAGAGTTGCCTCATTCGTCATGCATGTTAAGTATCTCAATTAAAAGCGCCAGGCTTCGCTCGAGTTCCCTCACAGACTGGAGTTTGTGATGAAGCGCAACATATTTATGAATTGCAGCCAGAGCCCCATTTATCAACTTCAGAGCAACCCTGGACAATTATAAGTTGGATAATCATGGCCAAACACAATGTTGCTGTCCAACAGAGGTCATTTATTTATGTTTAAGAAAGACAGAGATTATTGATGACCACAGGATTGTAACTGTGCAACTTAATGCTGCATATGTAGTTTGGTAGAGGGATTGTGTCTCTGCATTGGCACAAAGACAATACAGTAAAATAAGCCAGAATGGTAGGAGTTGTAGTGATTAGTTTGTTGCTTATGCCTATGCAATCACATAACTTCAATAGATCTTCTTAAGACCGAACAATGGGACTAGACTTAAGCCTTGTCTGTGAATCCGGGGGTAAGTGTATTTTTAGTATACTTCTTTTAAACTAAAAATAATTAGTATTCTTTCAGACTACTTTGTACTTATCAGAGATTTTCCAGTAGCAGTTTCACTCAGATACATCACAATAGGGATGAGAAAATTATTGTAAATTCTGTTTCCTGCTGACTTTAAGAGGTCCTCACATTGTGAAGCTTCTTGAATCAATTGGTCCAATTGATTCAAAGTGTTGAAAGCCTTGCTTCTTGCGTCACTAGTTTGCCCGTCAGTGCATTTGTGAGGTTTAGGTCAACGTTTAGGTGGTTTTCTGCTATCATTTTGAGTTAAAACCATTAACCTCTGCATTTTTGTCCTTCAAGATTTGCCTTAAATCCATTGAATGAAATCTTTAACCCTCATGTAGTCATTTCTGATGTACACAAACGTGTTCCCATGCAGGAAAACACAACTGAGACGAATGTGAAATGCAATTTCAATCTATTACTGTAGTAATATCATTTTTCTGTGCTCTCTGAACAGCTGTGTATTGTTTTGTTGCTTTCTGTACAGTTTTTACCTGTTTCCAACTCCCTTGTTGTTCTTTTTTTAAACCAAGCCATCTGCGAGAGGGAAAGCGTTTGCATCGCTATAACCCGTTATTTTCCCCCTCCGCCCACCTGCACGTCTCTCTGGGTCTCTGTCCTCCCCGTCTGGGACTCTTTCCCCGTGTTGTCTCGTTGGCAGACAGGGCTGATGTTCAGTGTGAAGCTTTAGCAGATGCAGGAGAGAAACCCACAGCTGACAAAGTCAAGCAGCAAAGTTTGCATTCAGTTGGAAAGGTGGTGATTTGCACAAAATACACGGCAGTGTTATCATGGAGAAGTTACGAAGGTGAAAAAAAAACCTTCAGTTGGGTTCTCTCAATAAGGTTCTTGGCTTTATTTTATGCCAGATATGTTCTATAACTCTTCCAAAAATCTAAAGAACCTTAATAAAGAACCTTTTGTGCATGGAAAGGTTTCATGGATGTTCAGCGCAGTCTCATCCCAAGAAGTCATATAACTGACGTATTGGGACGTCTTTTGACCATACGTCAATATCCGCCTTTTTAGGGTACGCGTAAACGTCGGTTAGATGACGTTATCGGATCCTAACTCTACCCCAGACCTAAACCTACCCCTAAACCTACCCCTAAACCTACCCCGTCACCTAACTGACGTTAAAGGTAAAGCGTCAGTTGTATGACGTCCTAGGATCGTCATATAACCGACGTTTAAGGGTACCCTAAAAAGGCGGATATTGACATATGGTCAAAAGACGTCCCAATACGTCAGTTATATGACTTCTTGGGATGAGACTGTGTTAGGATGTTAAAGGTTTTTCCGATGCAAATAAAGGTCCTTTATTTTTTAAGAGTGAAGGAGAAATGTCATAAATTGTACTTTGATCATGACACGTTCATGTTTAATGGGTTTTTTTTTCTCCCATAGTGTTCAATTATGTTTATAAGTTGGTTACTTGATCACATTTAATTACAATAAAACATTATTTGAAACAAAAACAAAACAAAACAAAAATGATCCCATGACGGGAACTGCTAAAAGTTCCTATATATGAAGTGCCTGATGGAATATTTTCTTCTTAGAGTGTAAAAACCATCACTGCAATGGCATACTCTTATTGCTTTTAATAAAAATCATTGTTCAATTGAATATAGTCTTAATATAGGTGTGATATGAGTGGTTTTGGTGTGATGGAGAGCTTTTGTGAAGTATGTTTTTTCTTGAGGTCCCCTCGAAAACGTGCTGTCACATCTCAAGGGCTTTTCCTCTTATCAATAAATTTGAAATATAAGCTACTGTATCTCAATCTAACCACGACAGGTTCTTTTCTTAACTCAACAGGAACTGCTATAAATCCCAACAAACACTAACAGATCTCCCCCTGTATTCACAAAACTATTCTTAACTTCAACATTTACTCTCCTTATACAGCACGTATCAAAGCATGCTGGGAACATCAGATTTCCCTTTCATTGTTTGCGATTATTAATTGTGTACAGCTTACTAAATTTCTTACTTTGCTGTTAAAGATGAAGAATATTAGATAATTATTAAGCCTATTAGGCCTAATAGTTGTAGTTACATATAACGCATCAGTATAATTTCTCCATTATCATATATTTAATTGTAATTCAACAACAATATTAAGAATATCTTTAAAATATGTGTCAAATACTATTGTTTACATGCCAATTTTAGACTAAACTAACTTGAATTCTTCTTAGGCATTTATTTTTGTATATTCAAATCAAACAATCACTTAAGTGATATTTAGAGACTTTATAAAGGTATAGTTAATTATTATTGTGATATTTACAAAAGAGTGTGAGCTTAGGTGATGTGTTTGAGAATCTCAGCTGTTATGCATTATTTGCACATCTACACATGTACATTAAGAAGTAATGAGTAATGATCTTGAATTGCATTGTTAAATAGGGTGTATTGTATTGTATTAAAAGTGTTCATCTGATGGTTATAGTGCTGTGGCTTTAAGAGGATGAATGTAAAGATGCAGATTCTCATGAGGGTTTTACCGCCGACCCTCTTTGAGAAGTTTCGTCTCTGAAGACCTCCGCTTTAATGCGAGTCCTGTTTATGTGCTACTAAAAAGGCTGTAAGGATATGGAGTTGCTGCTACAATTGTATAATGGTATGTGCAATGCCTTTGTTTAACAGAAGCCACTATTGCTAGTATCTGAAATCGAGTACAACCTTCGAGACTTTCATTACATCTAGGTCTTGAGATAGGGTCAATGTTTCACTTCCACTGTGTGTGAAAATGTCAAAGCGACCCAGAAGGCAAAGATGTGTGTGATTTAGAGAGCCAAGAGAGACCAGGTCCGCCTCCATTCAGAGAAGCTTTTATTTTTCTTTCTGCAAACCTCCAATCTGGTGTGTCATTGCAGAAAAGCATGCTGGATAATTGCCACACAGCAAAGATCTTACTAAATTGGTCAATTTGCACATGTGGTAAATGTTAGTAATGTTAGTTGCATTCAGAAAACGAAGAAAATAATCACTCGATCTTTCTGAGTCCCATTAGCGCTGTAGCTTTTGGAAAGGGAAGTGAAAGGAAGGAAACTGAATCTCTGTTGTGAACTGAATGTCGATCTTTCAGCCAATGCACTGAAAGACCAATTACAAGGACAGGTTTGTTTTGCAATATAAATCATATCTTACAGAAAGTTACCAAGACATCATAGTTTTTTTTATTTGCTTGTCTTAAACTATTTCTCGGAGGCACGACCACAGAAGTACAAAAGCAAAGTTTCTGATTTATCTCACTAAACCTGCAAAAATATAAATTTCACCCCAAAAGAAGAAAAAAGAAAACATTGTAGAACCAATTATTACTGTAGATTTTCAGTGATTTCTTGAACTAATGCATTTGTATAAAATAATTAATTAATCGATGTTTGATAGATATAAAATAATTCATTAATTAATCGATGTTTGATAGATAGATAGATAGATAGACAGATAGATAGATAGATAGAATAGATAGATAGATAGATAGATAGATAGATAGATAGATAGATAGATAGATAGATAGATAGATAGATAGATAGATAGATAGATAGATAGATAGATAGATAGATAGATAGATAGATAGATAGATAGATAGATAGATAGATAGATGGATGGATCCATCCATCCTATATTTGGAGACTGTTGATTGTTTTACACCAAAATTATACCAAAAAAGTAATTAATTAATCTTTCCCAGTTGTATGAATATTTAACAGTATGAAAACTGGCATGAATCCAAAATGCTTTGCTGCATGTGAATCAGCCAACATGAATATGCAAATATTTTCTGAGAAAAGCCACCAAATGAAGATAAGACAATGCAATATAGCACGCAACATGTTCTTGTATTCTGTCATTTTTTTCCTTATATTTATTCGTTTTCTGTACACATTTAGAGAGCGCTACGCTGTGTCATGCTAGTTTTCCCATTCATAATTCTGCTTGTTGGAATGTGAAAACCCTATTTTAAAAATCATTAGTAATTCACTCTGCTTATATGTAGTTATGCATAATAGTTGACAGAACATTTTCCAACTGCAGTCTGTCCTTCTTATGATTCAAATAAAGCACAATGCTTTCCCCTTTTCCAGGGTGACATTAAGTCATTATTTGAACAACAAAGCAAATTGATTTGAGCATTTTGACTGATGAATTTCAAGTGGTTCTCGATATTTCCAGTGAATGTATTTTCCGGTATACAGATCGCTGGCCATATTCACTCACTCTTCTCAGCGCTATGAAAGCAAAGTAAGGCTCATTATAGACACACATCAAATAAAGTCTCACGCTGTTGAGCTGTCGGCGCCCTTCTGCTTTAATCCATCTATTACAGAAGCTCCAGTGGATTCGTAAATCGCTTTTGTCCCAGACTCATAAAAACAAACCAGTTTTGAACAGTGGGGGTCAAAGGTCACACTCTTATATTGATTCAGCTGAAGTAGATGTAGAAATCCTATGAAAAAATGCGCCAGCGTCCCACAACGCTCTTAGTCATCGTGTTTTTCCTCCATGGTTTTCTGAGAAGCGCTAATAAGGGTTTCTGTCTGTGAGATTTAGAGAGTCTGTCTATTCCTATGCATTCTAGTGCTTTATTTATTTAATTTTGTTCAAAAATCTCAGAATGTCTTACATGCCATCTAAAAAAAACATTTAGAGGTATTTCTTTATATAGTAGCCTATTACTTGAGTATATTGTGTGCGGCACGCTGGTAGTTTGGCAAACAGCTTGTACAGTATATTGGTGAGATTGCAACTTTAGAGTTGGATATTTTCCATTCCTCAGCACGACTTGCACAGCTGCGGATGAAACGCAGTTTTCCTCAGAGAGACACTGTCCTAGACAATCTGTGGCACCATCTGAGGCGCTAAACACTGCATTGTTTAACTATGAACACATTGCAGATGTAGAACCATGTTGTGCAGTGCATGTGCTTTTCTTCTCCTTTAATATACCAGTGTATTGTTGATGTTGAATGCCTGCATAATTAGTTTAAATTTGGTGAGCTCAGTTTAGAATATAGGACCTACAGTAAGTTTAAACATCAGATGTAGTGGGACCACAAAATCTACCGGGAAATTTCGTAGACCACCGGCCCTCGGGGGGTTGGTGGGTATGGGTTGATTTGTTTAGATCCAGTGAAGTCGTCATCATCATAGGCGTACGGTAATTTGCGGGTGGGACATGTCCCCACCACTTTTCTCAGGTTCGATATTGTCCCCCAACACGTTTTGAAACATTGCACGGATGCACCTAATACAAAAATAAGTTAAAAGCAGAGCATTCATTTGGTTCACTATTAAATAAGAGATCTAGCGCAAAAATCTGTTGTTTTTTAACTCAAGCTGAGCGCTCGTGTCCGCTGCTATCAGTGTTATGGATACAGTGTTCTCTTCACTCAGACACGCTCTTCAATCTATCGCCGTTGCGAAGACTCTCTATTCATTCCGGGGAGATCACAAAATAAAATGCACACAAACTTGTCCCTGCTTGATATAGACTGTAACCAATGATGAACATATTCGGTTTTGATGAGAGAGAAAAAAACTATTTGCGGATTAGAACCTGTAACCTCTGACACGCTTGGCAAAACATCTACAACTAGACCATTGAAGAACTCAGGCAATGTTAGCGGTTCGATGCATTTATTTACGGGTTGAGCAGAGAGGCTGGTGTTGCTAAGAACTTGCAATGTATAACTATTATCAGACTGGCCCTCGCGGCCGCAGAACACTACCGGCCCACCGGGGAAACTCCCGACTCTCCCGATTGCCACTCCGCCCCTAGGTACCATGTTAATTTTCTCGTATTTGAGGCGTGGTTTACGAATGCCCAGAGCCGTTTAATGGGTGCTACGAATGTCTATCAAATGCGCCTGTACGTAGCTCATAGCCAATCGTTTCAATTATACCAGATGGTGTATGTAGAGCGACAGAAATTAAACGAGGAAGAAGACGATGGGTCCGAGATTTATGTGTACACGATGCCGTGTATCTAAGGCTGAATCGAAAGGTGTGTCTGCTGCCATGTTGGATCCATAGGTATAAACAAACTGCTTCGGTCTGTCGCATAGTCGTCGTCATCGTCTTGCTGCTCCCTCCCCATTCTGTGATTGGCCCCCTCGCTGAGGCGGAAATCTGGTCCATGGAATCCAGACTGCCTAGCAGCGTGAATAAAACCGCGGTGCGCTCAAGGCAGCATGGGGAAACCCAGGCTAGCGGTTTCAAAGAATTCTTGAAAAACTTGAAGAGTCTGTTGGATTATTTGTATAGTTTACATAGTTATCATAATCCCGCGTACTGTATTTTGTGTGAGTGAGGATTTGTGTTGGACAGATATTGTGGTTTTGCGGAAGGAGATTGTGGTTAGGAGATTGTGGTTAGGAGATTGTGGTTAAGAGATTATGGTTAAGAGATTATGGTTAGGCAACATCAATAGTTTATGCTGTCATACTGATGCTGTCATGCTGATCCACTGGATTAATCCCCAGAGCCAGCATCACAGCCAGTGTGTGTGCTGACGTGCCAGGAAATATACTTCAGCCATGAACACCAGACAGAAGGATATTCACATCACCATATGGATGGAAGCGTAAATGGATGGAGACTCATAGGTTACTGTAAAGCTATGTCTTAGTTGGTGCTTATCTTGGCGAAAGCCGAGTGCAAATTAGCATGAAGTTTTAACATCTACTCTTGTGTAATGGAAATCATCATTCAGTTTTCATTTTCGATTTAGTTAAAATGTATTAAAGGGGCTATGTGTAGTTTTTAGCGGCCTCTAGCGGTGATGTTTCAGATTGCAACTAATTTTTACAAGAGCGCTCGTGCGCTTGCTCGAACTCAAGAGCGAGCACTCATGGTACCGGCCACACGAGACTTTCAACACACCGGAGAAAGTATCACAATAGGGATGAAAGCCAACTCTGTTTTTATTCCTAAATATATAACTATACCTAAAACAAAGCGGAGGTCTCTCCATAATTCAAACACTCTGTCGATGTTGATCCGTGTTTTCGTCCGAAGGTGATCCGATTCACGTTTGACCTGATGAGCCGATGAAACTTTTTTTGTGTTGGAGGAGTTTGTGTTGGAGTGTGTGTTGTGCTGGAGGTGTTTTTTGGTGTTATCAGACTCATGTAGTTCGCTGCAGTGCCGTCATATAGACTGTATATAAAAAGGAGAGAAGCTCGGGAGCGCGCATGCACGTCACATCCGATGGATTTCGCGGTAAATCCGACCCGGAGCCGTCACATAGAAATAGACCACCGTCACAAACCTCCGCTTTGTTTATATATATATATATATATATATATATATATATATATATATATATATATATATATATATATATATATATATATATATATATATATATATATATATATATATATAAAAATTCAGATTTATTGCAATTAAAGTGATTTTCTTTTTTGACCATTTTTTCAAAATCACTTGAAATCCTATTCCTAACCCACTTACAGCCACTGAGTTAGAAGCACTGAAATGAAAATTAAAAGATTTAATCATCTGTGAAACGGGCAGGACTCGAAAAACTCCAGCCAATCATTTTCAAGACCGTCTAGAATCATTGGACAGTCAGTGCGTCAATCAAACGGTCGTACCATACCCCCCTCCCCCATACCCCTCTTCGAGTGGGTGGAGTCAGGGAAAGAAGGTAGGACCTTTTGAGTTGTGTATTTTCAAAATCTGCCGGCTGTTTTGCAAATCACATACCCCACCTTTAACAAAAACTTTTTTGATAGTTGGTCAGTTGTTTTGCTTGTTGACTAGTTCAGTAGGTTGATTGCTTGGTCACTTGGTAACTTAGCCTGGCATGCCAGACCTACATCAAGATGTTAGGTCTGGGAACTCTCCATTGACATACCTCAATCCGAGGGGCGGGATAAACGGTTGTCTTTCAAAATCCCTCTGCATGCAATAGGACAGCGCTAACCAACCAGAGCAAGGAACGGCTGTGGCTGAGTGAGTCCCGTGCGTTTTCCCACTAGCGGAGCTAGTTGATATATTAAACTTTTGCCGTATCCGGTCGTCAAAACTCCGAACACATCTTCCTTTTCTAAGAATGACTTAAGTGGCGTTCTCTTAACTCCAAGTCCTCCAGAGTCGCGGCCAAAGCCGATTCGAAAGACCGCTGCATCTTCATTGTTTTCAAGCAGCAGGGAAATCACCTATGGAAATCACGCGGAACTGCGTCATGAACTGTGCCGTCATTGTGTTAAGCCCGCCCGCCGACTCTATACACGATGTGATTGGCCTGACCCGAAATTGGTTTTTCCAACTAAAAAGTCTATTGAGAGTTGCTAGACCACACTGGCAGCGAAATGATTTTCGCGGCCGCTAGGGTGCGTCTAGATTTCTAGGCTATTGGTAACTTGTGTATAATTGCATTTAAAGTGTCAGATGATGAATCTACACAGGGATTCTGGGAAATCCGGTTTCACCTTTTCATTATATTTGGAATTTATCTGAGGAAAGTACTCGACCAGAAGAACCGGAGCAGACTGAGAGAGCTGCGTATCACTCACAGTTTAATGGAGGAACATCATTACTTCTTCATTAAGGTAGAAATGTAGATTACTTCTGAACAGTGATTGAACAGAACGAGCCATAAAGGAGGAGGAAGTGATAGAGTAAAACATATATACAGTATAAAAAAGTAGACATTTTACTTTCTGCTGTGTGATATTAAAGCCTTCAGTAAAGATAAAGATAAGGTAACCTTTCCGATTTGAATTAAGTAATAATATGAGGAGAGATACAATAAATGAAAGGGTTATTTTTGTTCCATTTGCTCAGAATCAAGTCTGTGTGAGATTCTGTAGTTCATTTTGGGAGATTACTCTCATTTTAAACTCCTAGAGCATAATCAGGTTTTAATTAGACTCTCGAAACCTCTTCATGTGCACATTAACAGACACACAATGATGTTCAAGACCGAGAATACTTGACAGAATCTCATGATTATAACTTTTTTCCACTTGTTTTTTTTTTTTTTTTTTTTTCATTCACAGTCAAACAGGACATAATCTGACCAGATTTACCTCTATTTTCATCTTCTAGAAATTTAAATACAACACTCATACAATAATCTACATTTTTAGGTTTCAAAAGGCGTTTTTTGTCTCAGCAGTGGCATCATTAAATAACCATTCATGGTTCCTCAAAGAACCTTTCATGAATCTTTCATTTGTTGAAATAACCTTTTTTGTTTTTATTATTGAGTGTAAAGATCTTTTTAATAATCTGAAGATATTTTTTTTTTACTGTAAATAACCTTTTTGCAGTGAAAAGTTTCCATGAATATTAAAGGTTCTTCATGGAACCATCGATGCCAAGAACGTATGTTTTTAATAGTGAAGAATGCATGTGTGACTTAAACCACCTTAAATGCATGTGTGAATCAGAAATTACTGCATGATGGTGAAAATTAGATGATTTATGAAACTGCTTACTTTTTTCAAGGAGAAATAACTATTTCATAAATATACAAAATTGTATTAAGATGATACATTATGTATTAAGATGATGCTTCTTAGCATGCTGAACTGAGCTTATTTTTACCTTGGCATATATGAGCCATTTCAGCGTTTTGTTTCAGCTGTGTTGCGTTTTCAGGGCTTGCCCTCATATTTCTTCTTGCAGCTTTATATGTTGTTTAGTAAATGGCATGGTGCATCAAAACACATGTTGAATGTAATCAGGGAAACATCTGCTCCTGAAAAGTGATTTGAACAGCACCTTGATTGCACGAATGCTTCCTCTACAATAGTAGCTTTGCAGCAATTTTACCATCTGGAAGTTTGTAGTGTGGAAGAAGTTCTACCGAACGCTTATATGTGAACAGGTCAAGCATATTTTGATTCCTTTGACACGTTTAAGTTGAATATCCCTTCCACTGTGCTCTCACATGATAGGCTACCTAAACAATGCCAGAAGCCATTAAAATGTTTGTCTTTAATTAACATTAAAAGAGACTGGATTACTGGCACTGATATTGCAGACCTTTCCATCACTGAATGTGTCAAACTGGGGCCAAATCATGTCTGCATTCCCATTAGCCCAGCCTGTGACCCTCATCAACCCCATTCACCGGCGCCCTCTGGAAATGCCACTCTCATACAGAATAAATTACCGGCAAATCTGCTCCATAAAAATTACATTGTAATAACAGTTGAAAAGCTCTCGTCCCCTGCACAACCTGAGTGAAACAAAACAGAACAACAGAAACAATACTGTGTCTCAGATGTCAGACTGATAATGATCAGACTTACTGGGAGAAGTCATTATGTTCCAAACTACCTAAAGTAATGTCTTCAAAGGGCACTGAAGTGTTTATAGTCTAATAATCATTATCATCAGATTTAAAATATCAGCGCAGTCTCATCCCAAGAAGTCATATACTGACGTCTTGGGACGTCTTTTGACCATACGTCAATATCCGCCTTTTTAGGGTACCCTTAAACGTCGGTTAGATGACGTTATCGGATCCTAACTCTACCCCAGACCTAAACCTACCCCTAAACCTACCCCGTCACCTACTGACGTTAAAGGTAAAGCGTCAGTTGTATGACGTCCCAGGATCGTCATTTACCGACGTTTAAGGGTACCCTAAAAAGGCGGATATTGACGTATGGTCAAAAGGCGTCCCAAGACGTCAATATATGACTTCTTGGGATGAGACTGTGTTAAAAAAAAAAAAATATATATATATATATATATATATATATATATATATATATATATATATATATATATATATATATATATATAACTTGAGAAAAAAAAAAATTCAAAAAGACATTTATAAATTGAACCAGTTAAATTTCAGGGCTCCAAAGCTATAACAGTAGAAACTTTTATAAAATGCATTGTTGTAAAGTATTATCTAATCCTAATTATGTAAGCACCTCGTCAAATTTGAAGGTGAATCTACAAAGAAAAAACTGATTTGAAATAAGAGGACACTAGATTCACTGAGAGGAGCACTAATCACTATAATGCTCTCTTCTTGTGCACGAGTGTGAAAATAATTAGTGAACACTAACGCGAAAAGAGACAAACAATGTAATATAGTAAATCTAATGCTCTTCCACTGTTTTTCAACAAAAAAGGGACAAAACAAACCATCATTTAATCTATCAGTCCATCCATCCTTCCATCATCAATCGGGCAGTGAGTTATAGGAAATGTAGTTTGTGATGGAGTGATAAAAGTCTGTTGTCTCTCAATGACACTCCACACCAGACTTTTATCACTCCATCACAAACTACATTTCCCATAACTCCCTGCCCGGACTCATCATCACTGATTGCATGCACCTGTGTCTCATTACCCTGTTAGTCTCAGCATACTTATACCATGTTCACTCATTCACTCACGGCGTGAGTTTTGTATGTTGTTGCACTGCATTTCCGAGCGCTTTCCCTGGTTTCATGTCTCTTGGTTTTTGGATTTTCTTGCCTGTTGCATGGATTACTTTTTTGCCTCTGAACCCCTGCCCGTTTTGTTTGTTTGTTTGTTTGGACGGCCTACCTGTGTTTTGACCTATTGCCAGAATATTGGATTATGTGTCTGGATTGCCCCTTAATTAAAGCTGCATTTGGATCTCAACCTTCGTGTCTTGGAGCAGTTTGTAACAATCAATCAATCAACCAGTCATTCCATCCATCTATTTATCAGTCCATCCATCCATCTATCTATAATCAATCAGTCCATCTGTGATGGCCGACAACGTGGCCACACAGCAAGGCGGAAACTAACACATGCAAAACCATACATTTCTTCTTTTTTGTTTGTTTATATTATTTTTGGTTACCTTTTAGTACACTGCATTATTCAATATTTTGTTACAGATCACCTTATATACATTCATAATAACGACAGACACAGATTTGGTTCATTACATTCACTTTATTTATCATTGACACTTGTATCATATATGACTAGGTTGGGTGCACACTATCCAGTTGTCCTTGGTATATTGTGTTAATGTTTATTTCTTTTGAGTTTAAGTTACCTGCATGTGGAAAGTGGAGGTTTGGTGCTGCCTGGGATGCAGAGCTCCGGTGGAGGTCCATTCCATTAGGGGAAGGGCTGGCGTCAGTGGCGGCCATTTTATGCTGTTGGGTTAATCCATTCTGCTAATTATCAGGGGGGATATGATTGATTATGTTAGTTTTGTTCATCATTCTATTTATATTTTGTTTATTATAATTATTTGAGTAAGTTATTTTATGACCTCTTTATTGATAATTTTGGAGTCAATTACTTTATTTTATTGTAATTGTGTTAAGTGATTGTGGTGTCCCATGTGTGTGTTTAATGGACTAGTCCTTTGTATATATAAGTTCCCCATGTGTGTCATTAGGTAGGTCATGTTGGTTTGGATTTCATTTCTGTTAAGTCTGGTTCTGTTCAGTTGACCCTTTTTTTCTTTATGGGCCCAAGACCTGACTTTATTTTCATTCAGCTTTAATTATTTTGATTTTGTAAACTTTATTTTTTGTATTTAATAAATAATTTTGGTTGGAAATCCTGTGTCCTTTGCCCTTGACTGCTTGGTCCCTCACATATGGTGTCAGAAATGGGATCCGCAGAGGGCGCAGGTTTCCTATTTTTTTGGTTTTTCCCCGTTTTATCCTCCCTGTTTTTTTTTGAGCCATGAGTCGGCCTGGAAAAAGAGGGGCCCAAAGGATGATACCAAAGGATGGACAAGGAGAGGTGGAGGCCATAGAGAATGGTGAGGAGATTGTCCCAGAGGAGTCTGGAGGGCAGGAGCCAACCCTGGCAGATTTGACGAGTTTGTTCCGGGCCCACATGGCGCAGATGGATGCTCGGGAGGCCGGGAGGGCCCAAGAACAAAAGGATCAAGAACGACGATTTAAGGCATTGCAGCACCAGTTTGGCTTACTTCAGATGGAGGTACAAGCTCGTACTCATGCTCCACCCACCCCTGATCCACGTTCGATGAATCCAAGTCCAGAGGAAAGTCAGGATGGTGACCCTGATCTTGATCGACCATTTCCTGTAAGGAGGGAAAGAGTACCTCACCACGTGGACCAAGACAGAGGTCAGTCCTGGATCAAAGAACCCAGATTAGAAAAGTTAAGTGACTCTGATGACATAGAACATTTCCTGATAACCTTTGAGAGGATAGCTGCAGCATGTAGTTGGCCTAAGGCTGACTGGGCGTTCCGCCTGATTCCTCTACTGACCGGTAAGGCCCGAGCGGCATATGTGCTTATGGACATTGATGATTCGCTGGATTATGAGAGGGTCAAGTCGGCTATTCTGAGAAAGTACGATATTAATTCAGAGACTTATCGACAGATTCCGTTCTCTGGAGGTTGAATCATCTGAGAGTCCCAATGAACTGTATGCCAGGCTGAAGGAGCTGTATGGGAAGTGGATTCGACCGAAAGGTAAAACTATTGAGGAAATTGGAGAAATAATTATTCTTGAGCAGTATCTGCGAATGCTCTCTCCTGAGCTTCAGGTATGGATCCGGGAGCGGGGACCTGATACTGCTGCTGAGGCTGCATCACTGGCAAACGTGTTCGTTGCTGCTCGAGGAAGGAACCAGCCATGGAGTTGGCGGAGTGGGAGAGATTCTCGAAAACCCCAGGTCTTTCATCCGCCCCAGCACTACCACTCTGGTAAGCCTCCTGTAGCAGGAAAACCTGAAGCGGTGTTTCTCAAATCACCTAAGAAAGTGCCTATTTGTTACCTGTGTGGCCAAGAGGATCATACCAAACCTGTTTGCCCGAAGAACGTTGTTAAGCTCTCTCAAGTCTGTTATGTGCCCAGAAGTAATGCAGCTCCGGTGAAGAACGGACGGTCCGTAAAGATGATCACGGTGGAAGTGAACGGTAAAGAACTTCATGCTTTGGTTGATACTGGCAGTGACCAGACGTTGGTACACCGACGGTTTGTTTCACCTTCCTTGATTAATTCTACTGACCAAAGACTGATATGCTGTGTCCACGGCGATGAGAAACTGTTACCTACCGCGGGTCTTTACATCAAAGTACAGGGACAGACTTATCTCATGGACGTGGGGGTTGCAGATAATTTGCCGTATCCTGTGATTCTGGGGCATGACCTACCCATACTTTTGGATTTACTGCAGTCAGAACAGCTTTGTAATGTTGTGGTACCCAGGGCCAAAAAGAAACAGGAAGAGGAACAGACACAAACACTTAGTACTTTGCCTTTCTTTGATGTGGATATTGAGGTGGAACCTTCAAAGTCACGGAAGTCCCGTGGTGAAAAACGACGAGACAAACTTGCATATAATGTTTCCAAGACACCGACTAACCCTCGTGTGACTTGTTTCAAAGTTTCCAGGTGCCTACTGACATGGTCCAGTTACAGCAGGAGGACGTCAGTCTAGCTCCGTACCTCAAGAAAGGGGAACAGGAAGCTACAGCCAATGCGGATGACACTGACTCTGCCGAAAGATATGTGTTTCAAAAAGGTATTCTGTATCGTCAGTTTGAGTCAACAAACCAGCTTGTCGTGCCACAAGGTGTCCGAGAGGTAATCCTCCAGTTGGGTCATTCGATTCCCTGGGCTGGCCACCTAGGGAAACACAAGACCTTGGCCCGCATCAAGAGACACTTCTATTGGCCAGGATTAAGGAGGGATGTGACTCGATACTGTAAAAATTGTCCTGAGTGTCAGAAAGTCTCCATGAGAAGTCCTTCAGATTCATCAAGTATGTTCCCGGAAAAGACAATGTCACAGCTGACTTCCTCTCTCGCTGTGTTGGGGAGATTTCTGAAGTGGGGGGGAGTGTGATGGCCGACAACGTGGCCACACAGCAAGGCGGAAACTAACACATGCAAAACCATACATTTCTTCTTTTTTGTTTATATTATTTTTGGTTACCTTTTAGTACACTGCATTATTCAATATTTTGTTACAGATCACCTTATATACATTCATAATAACGACAGACACAGATTTGGTTCATTACATTCACTTTATTTATCATTGACACTTGTATCATATATGACTAGGTTGGGTGCACACTATCCAGTTGTCCTTGGTATATTGTGTTAATGTTTATTTCTTTTGAGTTTAAGTTACCTGCATGTGGAAAGTGGAGGTTTGTGTGCTGCCTGGGATGCAGAGCTCCGGTGGAGGTCCATTCCATTAGGGGAAGGGCTGGCGTCAGTGGCGGCCATTTTATGCTGTTGGGTTAATCCATTCTGCTAATTATCAGGGGGGGATATGATTGATTATGTTAGTTTTGTTCATCATTCTATTTATATTTTGTTTATTATAATTATTTGAGTAAGTTATTTTATGACCTCTTTATTGATAATTTTGGAGTCAATTACTTTATTTTATTGTAATTGTGTTAAGTGATTGTGGTGTCCCCTGTGTGTGTTTAATGGACTAGTCCTTTGTATATATAAGTTCCCCATGTGTGTCATTAGGTAGGTCATGTTGGTTTGGATTTCATTTCTGTTAAGTCTGGTTCTGTTCAGTTGACCCTTTTTTTCTTTATGGGCCCAAGACCTGACTTTATTTTCATTCAGCTTCAATTATTTTGATTTTGTAAACTTTATTTTTTGTATTTAATAAATAATTTTGGTTGGAAATCCTGTGTCCTTTGCCCTTGACTGCTTGGTCCCTCACACCATCCATCCTTCCATCAATCAGTCCATTCATCCATCCTTTAATCAATCAGTCCATCCATTTATCCATCCATCTTTCCATCCATCAATCAGTCCATCCATATATCCATCCATCCATCCATCCATCAATCAATCAACCAGTCAATCCATCCCTCAATGTATCAATCAATCAGTCCTTCCATCCATCCTTCCATCCATCAATCAGTCTATCCATCCATCCATCCATCAGTGAATCAACCAACCAGGCAATCCATCTATCCATCAATCAGTCCATCCATCCATCAATCCATCCATCCATCAATTAACCAGCCAGTCAATTCATCCATCCATCTATCAGTCCATTCATTCCTTGATCCATCCATCCATCCATCTATCATCCATCCATCTATCATCCATCAACCAATGAACCAGTCAATCCATTCATCTATCCATCCATCATCCATTTATCAAACAATCAATGCATCTCTCCATCCATCCATCCATCCATCCATCGTAAGTTTTCATCTGCCACAGTTTGTACTGGCTCTCTCATTAGGGCTTTCTATGTAAAGCCGCCGTGGGACCATTTGTATTGTGAAAAGCTCTATGCAAATAAACATGAATGGAATTATTTGCAATTCTTTCCTGAATAAATCGATGATCCTGGAGAGACTGTTTTGGCTATTCAGGATTGATTATTCTACTCAGGGGGAGGTTCGGGATCAGGGATTGGTAAATTATACACCACTAGTGTTGACTGTTCTGCAATAATCATTTTTACTTGGCATTACAAAGGCTATGATTCATTTACAGACCTTGAGCAAAAGCTAAATCAACAACACTTGCATTTCCCTGAAGCTGCCTATCCATTGCTTACAAACAAACGACACACTGTAGACCAGAAGCCATTCATTTCCAAAGGCGAGTCCTGAAAATTCACAGGTTTGAGTCTGGTTATACTGAATGTGGTTGTTGTAATTATCTGAAATGTGTGTGAATGTAACCATATTAAGGACTCAAATACAGGACTGACAACCGTATTCTGTTGCTGTGTGGCAGCTTGCTTTATTTAACGGGTTATCAGATACATTTAAGAGTGAATTTGTATTTTCATTCATCACATCTCCATCACTCGATTTATTGCAATTAACAAAAATCTCAGCAGATTTTGAAAAATGTCTAATAGATTTATTAGTAGACCCAACTTCACCTCATATCGATTTTTTTTCATGCATTTCTAAACCTTTTGACATTCTCACTGCTTGCTTTGTGGTGCTATGGTGGTTTATGTGAGGTTGGACATATCGAGGTTAAGGTATAGGTGAAACACTACCTGGATGTATGTGACCCTTGACCTTTGTTATTCTCAGCCGCACACCTTTCAGAAGAGGAACTCCAGCTTTGCCCTCGCCAGCATCCATCAATAATTCAGGCTTCACATTAATTACACAATCGCTCTGCAGGGTTCCTGCTCTCCGCATGCGGTACAGCCTTACAGTCATCCATCACCCCTTTCAACCCACTCACATAAAGCTCACATTTCTCCTGAGGTCCAGACAACGGGAAAAAGCAATTCTTTCATTTTTGCAGGTCTCTTGGCAGGTGTTTGTTTGTGCGAGCATGCATTAGAATGCAATCTTAACTGTCGCGATGTTGCCACGCTCACCAGCTGTCATAGAGGAATTCAATTAAGACATCACAGGAACGGGGCGTGTGAGAATGATTAAAATTGTCAATACCGAGCACAGTTATGAAATGCCACGGCAATATCAGCCTCCTATATGCATCACAAGACAAATGGCTTTCATCTCGAGCCACTGCGGCCCCTGATTGAATCAGCAAAATTTCAGAGGAATTATCCCGTTAATAATATTTCACCTGTTTCATATCCACTCCTATAAGGGCGGAAATCCAAAAATTGTTCATCAACTTTAGATCACACTGAAAACTGTAATTAGCTCCCAGCAGCATAACTGTCTCGCATATGAAATATCTCTTCTGTTGGAGTTTGGTGCTAGAAATTATTCTGATTATTATCAATATTTGATCATCTACAGTAATATAATTTGCTGGTGATGGATGGATGGATGGATGGATGGATGGATGGATAGATAAATAGATAGATAGATAGATACTATTTTGTATTTTCTATGGCAATTAAAATTTGAGCATATTGTGTGCAAAATGCAATTGATTAATTAATTAAAAACAAAGTAGTTTATATGCTGTGTTGTTTTTGTTGTTAGCAGTAATATGCATTTATTAGCCATGTCCACTGTTTTTTTTGTTGGTTTTCATGAGACCCCCCTTGAAATGACCAGGACCCCCCATCGCCCCCCAAATCAAAATTGTCTGGAGGTAACACTATTACTGACAGCAATCCACATGATCCAAACGATCAGAGTCTAAAAGCACAGTCTCCGTCATCTAAAAAGCAGAACAAGTTCAGTTATAGTAAACAAGATCAATTAAAATCACCACTTCTTCATTAGTTCACACTTACATGAAGTGAATCCCCCGGTTGTTGTAAGAGTAGTTAGGACTAGAAGTGAGGGATGCTGTTAATCTGTCGATGAACGGAAGTAAGTCTGCTGCGCTCCACAGGTGTTTAATTACGTTTAATTATCTGAACGTGCTCCTCCTGAACTTTAACAAAACATCATGTAGTGAATGATGGGGGAATAGTATTTAGTCAGGAGTCACATCATAGATACCATAAAATGACTAATGATCTACTATATTAAACTTGTTTTGGTGACTGCCAGGTTTTATGAGTTTCACCCTTGTAGTTCATGTGAAATATTATATTGATCAACAACAAGATCAGTTATAATGCATGGATCTGTGTTTAATCATTTTCGAATCAGCTGTAACCGCTGGTGTCCAGGCGCAGCTGTGTGTGCGTGTGTGTGTGTGTGTGTGTGCGTGTGTGTGTGTGTGTGTGTCTGCAGAGCTTGTTAAGGTGACATGTAATGCGAGCAGGCAGGCTGTGGCAATGCCAGTGCCCTTGCCATGGGAAATCATGCTCAGTCTTGTTAGGGGAAGTTTGGAGGCTCTGTCCTGTGAGGACTGCTAATAATCCCGGTTGTGGACGTCCAGAGACAGCCAGAGACACGCTCATTATTAACGCACATGTTCCTCTGTGGGACGCCGTTGCATTGTGCTCGCCGTCAGCGCTTTCACAGACTCGCGTTTTTGGAGTTTACACAGAGATGATAATGTACTTTTTTCTTTTTTTAAATCAATGCTTGCACCTTGGAACCAATTTCAATGTTTACGTTCTCGAGCCGCTGTTGTTGTGCGGATGCGCGACCAGAACGCTTTAAGGGTTTTCTGTTAGAACAGTGTGTATTAGCGGCCCCTAAGTTAACTGTAAAGCTGCTTTGAAACAGTCCATATTGTTAAAAGCACTATATAAATGGTGACTGGACTGGACTAGACTGGACTGGACTGGACTGGACTTGACTTGGAGTGGACTTGACTGGACTAGTCTGGACTGGACTGGACTTGTCTGGACTTGTCTGGACTTGGACTTGGACTTGGACTTGGACTTGACTTGACTTGACTTGACTTGACTTGACTTGACTTGACTTGACTTGGAGTGGAGTGGACTTGACTGGACTTGACTTGACTTGACTTGACTTGACTTGACTTGACTTGGACTTGGAGTGGAGTGGAGTGGAGGGGAGTGGAGTGGAGTGGAGTGGACTTGACTTGACTTGACTTGACTTGACTTGACTTGACTGGACTGGACTTGACTTGGAGTGGACTTCACTGGACTGGACTGGACTGGACTTGACTTGAGTGGACTTGACTTGGAGTGGAGTGGACTTGACTTGGAGTGGAGTGGAGTGGAGTGGAGTGGACTTGACTGGACTGGACTTGGACTTGGACTTGGAGTGGAGTGGAGTGGAGTGGAGTGGAGTGGAGTGGAGTGGAGTGGAGTGGACTTGACTTGACTTGACTTGACTGGACTGGACTTAGAGTGGACTTGGAGTGGACTTGACTGGACTGGACTGGACTAGACTGGACTGTACTGGACTTGACTTGGGTGGACTTGACTTGGAGTGGAGTGGACTTGACTTGACTTGACTTGACTTGACTTGACTGGACTGGACTGGACTGGCTTGGACTGGACTGGACTGGACTTGACTTGACTTGACTTGACTGGACTGGACTGGATTTGACTGGACTTGGACCTGGACCTGGACTTGGTCTTGGACTTGGACTGGAGTGGAGTTGACTGGAGTGGACTTGACTGGACTGGACTGGACTGGACTGGACTTGGACTTGGACTGGACTGGACTTGGGAGTGGAGTGGAGTGGACTTGACTTGACTGGACTGGACTGGACTGGACTAGACTAGACTGGACTAGACTTGGACTTGGACTTGGACTTGGACTGGAGTGGAGTGGAGTGGAGTGGAGTGGACTTGACTGGACTTGGACTTGGACTTGGACTGGACTGGACTGGACTGGAGTGGAGTGGAGTGGAGTGGACTTGACTTGACTTGACTTGACTTGACTTGACTTGACTTGACTTGACTTGACTTGACTTGGACTGTGGGAAGGTGAAGCTGCACGTGAACAGACACATGCATGTATGAAACTTCAAAAAACATTACTTCATCAAATACACTGTAAAAAATATTTTAGCAATTTAGTTATTTCAACTTATTTTTTTAACTAGATTGTCCAGACAACAAGAAATTTTAAGTTTTCTTGTCCTCAACTTATCGAAATAAGTTAGTTAAACTAAAAAAAACCCATGCAAAAAGATAACTCAAAATAATGAGTTAACTTTTTTTACAGTGTACAGTAAAATCATTTGTCCATGAATCACATGAAAACTCCGAAGACCCGAATATGTAATAATGATTGGTGAAACATTTATGTATTTAAGGATTTATGCATGACATTACATTAATTTATGCATAACATGAACTAACACGGAGCAATATTTGATTACACTTTATTTATATTTAATATTTAATTTCTAAATAAAAAAGGTTTCATAAAAACATTTCATTTTTTCTAAAAAAAAAATTCCGTGCAGTTGCTATATGACAATTTCAATAGCTTTGTTTATTTATCTTATTTAGAGATATTTAGATATATCCTGCAAGCTTCTTTTTACTATTTCTCCATTTTTGAAATCCAGACTTTTACTGTTTAACGTTCCAATTTGCAGCTTTTTGTGGTTCAGAAACAGCCACTTGTCCAGTATATGAATGTAAAAGATGTAAAACATTTGCCACTGTTTTGTTTTTGCTTTTAGTTTTTCCACTGAGACTAATGTCTGTATTCATGCTGTTATTGTGTGAGCAGAGAATCAGCAGATGTATTGGACGGCACACAATCTTTTATCGTTCATTTGCTCTCATGTGTCTGTTCATCAGACATTTACATGTCACATGACCTCAGGTTAACCACAGATTAACTTCTTTGCTGCTTATGTTGTAGTGCCTTTGTCTAAGTTCACAGAAAACACTGTCATTAATAAGAAACACGAGACGTTTGCTTGAGGTGCTGTTGAAATGAAGAGCACACACGCATGAATGTGAATCTCAGCATTCACTGAATGGAAAAGCATTCACTCGGGTCTGTTACTTGCAAGCTTTTGAATGAGACTAATTCAAGGACACAGTATGAGTCACATTTCTGAATCTCTACTAACAACTGAAACACAGTCTTTGTTCAGCAGTTCGTTGGCAAATTAATTTAATTGTTTATTTTTCTGAGGTCCATAGATCCATTGTTGTCCAAGATGAATTTCCCAGAAATGGGACAATGAAGTATATTCTATTCTATTCTATTCTATTCTATTCTATTATTCTATTCTATTCTATTCTATTCTATTCTATTCTATTCTATGATTAGCATTCTAGTGTTCTGGGTGGCTGCTGACCCAAGTCATACACCAAAGAGAGAATGAAACTCATATAATATATTAATATATTTAATCCAGAAGGTCAATACAGTAACTCAATGCTGCTCAATAATAAATTGAGCCTTTAATTACAGCAAATGTCTGACATTTTTAAGCATAAGAATAAAAGCATATCAAATGGTGTAATAATATTTAATATTTTCCTCACAATAAGCAAGGCAAATCATTTAATTAAAGTAAATTAGTTGCAAGCATGTTATACTTAGATTTGTGAATAAAATAATTTTATTTTGACTAAATATTTTCAGTTGAATTGTTTAAAAACAGAGATTTGCAGCTCCCATTATGCTTTGCATGTGACTAGAAGATAATGTTTTTTTTTTACATAATTGTTTTATTCCGATATACATTCTACTAACTATAAGTAACAAATAAGTCAACTAACTCTCATTAATTTGCAACTACATGTTAACTAACTCTCATTAGAGCATTAGTAGACTGTTAGGGTTCGGGTTAGTAGAATAAGTTGAGGTTGCAAAGTTACGTATAGTCAGTATAATGTCTATTGGAGAATTATCAAAATAAAGTGTAAGAAGATATTAAAGAGACATACTAATACTCTAATGACTGATAGTTGACATGCAGTTGAACAATGCATTTCTCATAGTTAGTATAACGTCTGAAGTGGACTATATATATAAAAAAATGTAACCTTAGGTTTACAGAGATAACAGGAAAATAATGCAACAAATTGTGTTTCAGCTGTACAAAGGCACAATAAAGTGCATCATCTAAGTGAGTAAAAAATGTCTGTTTAGTTTTGTTTTGTGTTGAGTTGTATGATCAATTTCTTCTACTTTACAGAGTTTGTAAAAAAAAAAAAAAGTTGTTCTAATGTCACAATCACAAAACTGTAGATCACTGCAGATGTTTGTCGGTTGTCATGGCAACAACAAAACAAACTATGTCTGTGACCTTTCGCTTTCAGCTCCATCCTCACTGAAAAATAAATATGATAGGAACAAATTATATGTCTTTGTCAGACACAAAACAAGCAGGTTTCAAACGTGTCCTGCTGTCAGACTGAACGCTGCCGTGCAGATTCTGGCCGATAGATGAAGCTTTGAAAGTTTGTCCTCATGTTGAAGTCACTTATTTGTTCACTGCATATTTTACATCGTATAATTAGTATTTATAGGTTCGTAGGCTACTGCAAATGTTCACATCATACCTTTTTAATGTCTGAGAATGCACTCATTACAGTAGATATTATGATATTCAATTTTTTTTATCTATTTTAATGGCAAAGCTGAATTTTCAGCATCATTACTCCAGTCGTCAGTGTCACATGATCCTTCAGAAATCATATGCTGATATGCTGCTCAAGAAACATTTACAATGTTATAAAAGATTACTCAAATAAAAAACATATATTCTGTTGAACATTCTATTGATCAAATAATTGTGAGGAGAAGAAATGCATCACAATTTCCACACAAATAAGGAACTGTTTTCAACATTGATAATAATGTTTCTCGAGCATCAAATCATCATATTATAGTGATTTCTGAAGGATCATGTGACACTTAAGACTGGAGTAATGATAATAAATTCAGCTTTGATCACAGGAATAATTACAATTTACTATATATTCACATAGAAAACAGATGCTTTAAATCATAATAATATTTGACTATTTTTGACATTGGTGAGCAGTCTACATGTGCAATCTGTTCTTAGATTGATATTGTATTAAAGATGATAAACTTGAAATGAAAGTAAATGTTTATCTCCGTTGTTTGCCTGTAGGGATGAGGCCATCATGTCCACGTATTTCGAGACGGTGGACGATCTGCTAGCGTCGTTTGGTCCAGTGAGGGATTGCTCCAAAGACAACGGAGGATGCCGGAAAAACTTCAAATGTGTCTCCGACAGAAGGATGGACTCTACCGGCTGCATGGTGAGTTGCCGTGTTGACCACAGATCATCTGTAACATCAGTGCAATGACCGGCCTGGGTGTGTGTGTCCCGTACAAGGGGGACGGCCGTTTCCATCAGCCGGAAACTGAAGCCTCCCTGGGCGCCGCCATTGTAGCAGACCATCACCTGCTGCATTGACTCCCATTCATTTTGGCGTCACTTTGACAGTGAATAATTTTACATCTGAGGCGTTTAAAGACTACATTTGTCCATTATTTATTTCTAAAGAAACACGACAATGTATAAGGCTCCATTACTTTGTATCTTACGTTATGGCCCCGTTTTTTGTAAAAATAGGCTAACGATTGCTTCTTAACACGCGACTCTCTGTCGCACAATAGAGAAATTACCGTATAGACAGAAGTAGAAGCTCAGGCAATCAGGGGGACGTGGAGGCAGAAAGTCAAGGGAGAAGCCCATAGAGAGTTGTAAAGTTGCTCCTGCTGTGAACTCATGGAACGGCTAATGCTCACGATCTCCGGCTCTGCAAGATTCGGAAGGGAATGATTCAGTTTTCTCTTGGCGCAGCTACTAGGTTGCTCACGTCACATCTCTGTCGTCAAGCTCAGTTTGAGCTCCGTCCGCTCAGCGCCGCTCGCTCTACCCAGGATGCCCTATTGTGATTTGCTTGTTCGAGAATCGGTGAATTAGCTAAAGCACTAGTGGGTTGGTTATGGAGTTCAAATATTGTTTTAAGGAAGTTGCGAGCCTTAGGCATAAATGCACAGTACAAATCACAGTTAAGAACGAGCAGGGAGAAGAAAGTGAAAGGGAGTGTGGAGAGACTGTGAGAGTTAGCAAAGATTCATATTGGAATCTAAAGCGTCACATTGCCAGAAAGCACGAGGATGTGCTACGCAAACATGGTAGTGCAGCAAAAGGTGAGCTATAGCCTATACCATTCGAAAATAAATTAATAGATAAATGTAAAATACATTTTATGTCTGAGCGGGATATGTTTTACCGGTGAGCGTGAGCGATTCATCAGTGGAGCGATCAGTTCGCTTGGGACGCGAGCGACTGAGTGGAGCGCACGCGCATAGAGCGTAATATTGAGCTGAGCGTCACACCGCTCCGCTTCGCTCACATGCTCTGATGCCCAGTCGCTCAGCCATCAGGAGGAGAGTGCTTCTAATGGGCTTCACTTTTCTCCGTTGAAATCTATGGGTTCGCTGTGTCCATTTCTTTTACTGTCTATGGTCCCGTACATTCCGTAACTTGCTTCACTACTATAGTACGATGCATCGTTAAAGAAATCAACTAGTCACGACTGTTTCCCGAAGCAAATTGGTCGTTCAACCACGTTTGTTTATGACGTCACGACGACACGTTGCTATAAATTACAGACATGGCATCTGAGTAATATTTATCTAACAGTTATTTCGTTTTATTTCCAGATTCAATCATAGTCTCGTTCTTACGCACTAGAGCTCGTTCACACATGCGCACTCTTCAAAAACTGTGCTTTAAATCTCTTGACAAACTAAAAGACGTAAATGACATTTGTATGTATTCTACATTAAAGACACAGATTGCACTGAATGTCAGCTTGCTTATTTAACTCAAGATCAGGATTTATTGAGTCCACATGTCATGCAAACAAGAAACTCTTCTTCTAACCACAGGTCGAGATCTGTCGCTCAAACACACAACTCTGAGATGCTGTTTGTGAATGTTCGTGGGAACGATGGTTTCGGGAAACACAGACTCGTTGAACTGATGATAACGACTGAACTTGCGGACATAGTCGGCTAACAATGCTTTTGGGAAACACACCCCAGATCAGTTCATTGAGTCTTTATTATCTTCCTTGTACGCTTATTTAAATTTAAGGTCATAAAAGTCTTAAATATATTAAATGGTAACATAAGTCTCAATCATCATTTAAATAAATATTGAATTTGGAGCCGGAAAACAGGGATCACCATTCAGCCTAATGTCATTATTAAACGTAAAAAGGCTATGGTTTAATGAAATAAATGTAAAACGTAAAAAAGTAAAAACACTGTGTATTATCGCCGACTCAGAGCAGTTTGCAATCAATAAATGCATGTATGTCAATAGATTGCTTATGATCTACTCTTGATGAAGTGTAACAACATGTTGTAATGTTGTAGATGTTTGTAAGAGCGCATGTTTTATCTCTCTCATCTGTTTAAATGAGCTATTGACATTTCAAAATAAGAGTCCTATTTTGCTTGTTGAGTTGCACTGGCACATTGCTCAGAGAACGGGCGACTCTCGAGCTCTTAATCGAGGAGAACAGCACATACGTCTCATTACAGGCGGATAAGTTTGTCTCGTTACATGTGCAGATTAAAAGGAAGGGAAATGAGAACAAGGAAATGCGGTTAATGGCTTTTTTGGGAGACGAGCTCTACAAAGCTCTATAAAGCAAGGAAATTGATGAGCTCACAGCTCTCTGTGCTGATGGATGAATCAATCATATACAGCAGGATGAGCTTTAATCACTCACACTTTTATTAGGAATAAACGTCTGACACTGATTTTGCAATCTGATCAGCTGCAGTGCTTTAAAAGAATAGTTCAGCCAAAAATGAAAATGCTCTTATCTTTCACTCGTTCCAAACCCATTTCCTCAGTGCAACACAAAAGGTCACATTTTGAGGAATGTCTTAATCACTCTTTTCTTTTGCAATGAAACAAGTCTGTCAAGTGTCAAAATTGACATCACAAATGATTGGTTCTCGTGTGTTTCGTGACATCATGGATGTCAAACCTGACTTAATTTTTTAAATATGCTTAATTGCATTGCACACTAGTAGTGTACTTCAAATTTTAAAAGTAGTAATACTATACTTGCAGATAATATGAAATAAGAAGCCACTTAAGTGTACTTTAAAGGGGTCATGAACTGGCTTTTTAAATCTTATTATGTTGTTGACTGAGGTAAACTTATGACGTAATACGCTATTTTCTAACCTTGTTTTGAGCCTAGCTGAAAAACGCTCGGTTTTTATGGGCGTCTCTAAACGCCCACTGCTGTGAGTGGATAACCGTTTTGCATTATAATGAGTTTCAACTCACCGGTCGATGCACTTGGGGGAAATTGTTTTGAAAACGTCCAATGTTGTAAAATGGCAACCGGAATGTTTCGCCCATACATGTTCGACCCAGAGTCCAGGTGTTGCATAATTCCTGTCAGATCCAATATAGACGGCACAGCACCGTTCTTTACTCTTAATCGGTCTGCAAATCCAGTCTTGTTTACAAAACAATTCTCAGTGAAATGAAGCGATCAGACGGACAATGTTTCACCTCATCAGCTGGAGTGGAACGTCACTAAAAATAAAGTTTATCCATGCACTCCTATTGGATTCCAGAGGAAGCTAATGCAGCGACTGTCTTCTTCCACAACCAGGCACTGCACAATATTGTGTATTGCTCGGTAGCTCGATCCGGTTTGTCATCACGAGATAGGCATCTATGTTATTTAGCTATGCGTGTAATGCGTGAATCGGTGGGCGGGCTAAACCGGCCGTGTTGAAGCAGGCGTTGATCTTCTTCTGCTGGTGTTTTATCCTCTTTGACGTCATAGTTCCCCACTTTGAAAAACGAGGCGTTTGCTGAGGCTGGTGTCAATAAAAGCATTTATTGGACTAACAAGGACGTTTTCAGTTCTGAAACTTACAGGATATTCTTATAATATGATGACCTCTCAGATGTCAAAAGCTCAAGGAAAATTTGATTTCTCAGTTCATCACCCCTTTAAGATAATGCACTTTCACTTTCTTAACACATTGAAGTGCACTTTTAGGTAATGTAGCCTACAGTAAGACTGGTCTTCATTGTTAGACAGTATTTTGGTTAATGTGGTTAACCTTAAGTGACGTAAACGCTTCAGGAAAAAAGTGTCCACACTTGTGCATTTCATTATAACATGACGTTTTAACATGAAAACGATCCTAGTCCATACTGGGGTTTTCCACTGCGTTGGAGAAAATGACAGATGATGATTCGTGCACACTGAGCATGCGTGTACAAATGCTGCAGGTATAAAAGTTTGTGACGTCAGAAACACCAGCGATTTCAAAGCGTGTTTTTGAGACTGTCTTTGGTTCACTGCAGTTTTAAGGAGAAAATACACAGCAATGCTGTCGACTTATGAATTTACACATGGTTTGTATTAAAGCATATTAAAAACACCACATAGACACATAAACAACATTAAAAGCTGGAGTTTCACCACATGGGGACATTAAATATATTTAGCCTTGTGCTGGTTTTAACTCCATGTGGCCCACATTACGACCTCATATACATTCATACGATTTTTAAACAAAACAAATCACCTTTATGATTTAATAAACACAAAATCTGTTGCTCAATCAATGTTCAATATTTTATTATTTTTTGTGAAAAACACATTTTTCCTCCCAGTATACAGCATTTCACAAATGTGTTAAAACTTGATAACATTAAAAAACGTGCAATTCCCTTGTAGTTTGGTCTAGCTTAAACGCATCTATAAAATCACAGGTGATTGTTATATCTTGGCAAATAAAACTTGTAGTAAAAGTGTATAACTCCGATCTCAAGCTTGACACTCGGGGACAGCTGTACGATTTCCTCCTAACTGCTGGCTGGAGTGGATTCATCTCTGGATCTCTTGACCCAGGCCGAGGTCGTGATACCACTCTGCCTTGTGTTTTACTCTCTTCAGCTTCAGTGACATCGGGAACTTTCAGAGCGTTACCTTCCTCTGCACTTCTCCACACTTTCAGTAATAGAGGTGAAGTGAACACTTAAAAGGATTAAGCAGCGATTGCTGCAAATGCCCTAAAAGTGCAGTGCTGATTGTTTTAGGACATGCTGTGTTTTTATAATACAGACCGCATTCAGTGCTTGGCAAGATTACAAATGATGTCACTTCATTTACATGCTCTTGTCTTGCAACAACTCTGTAATGGCGACCCAGACTCAAAATCCTTCATACATTTAGCCTTCCCTTCACTCTTCTCAGATATGTGCTGCTAAATTACAGTCGTGAGAATGCTTGCTCTGAGAATGATTTGTGACATTAATGTGCAGTTACTGATTTTTTTTATTTATTTTTTATTCTCTTACACATCGATCAAAGGAAGACTAAACATCACCTGGATAGTTTTTTTTTCAACCCAAAAATAGTGGGGACTTTGAAAGTAAGCCATCATAAAAAAAAAAAATAATAATAATAACAAAAAAATATAATAATGCAAAACAATTAAAAAGACAAGACAAAGCACATGCACCATAAAAATCAGTGCGATGGGAAAGAGATTAATAATATTTTTTTTATTATGAAATGAAATGACACAGTCATTAAAAATTCAAATTAAACATGTACTTCATAGTTGCTGATGGCAAGTATAATTAAGTGGATCTTAATTTCCAAACATATCCTGGGGAAAAATAAGTACACTTTTGCATTTGTTTAAAATAATTTATTACTAAAAGAATACCTTAAAAAATATACTTGGGTGCAAACTGAATGTAATGTTTGCAGGCACTTAACTGAATGCTATTTACAATTATATAAAAATGCATATTATACATTGAATAATAAACATTATAGTTAAATGCAATTAATTGAAATTAAGTGAGTAAAATGATTTGTAAGTAAGACTTAAGTACATCTTTATATTTATACTTTTGATTCATAATTACTTTGAAATATGGTTAAAGGGATGTATTGACATTGACAAGGCTTTATGGTAAACTAACATATATTGAATTTTTATTTAAATTGATTTGTAATTATATATATATATATATGTAATGATGCAATTTAGTGCATTTATATATTAACTTTACAATACTATGTTTGTCAACACATCAAGTGTACTTTAAAACCCAACACAGAGTATTAAAATATACCGATTTAAAATGTATACTTTAAAGTAAAATGTTTAATTTTGCATTATAAAAAGTGTGAAAATGAAGCTTTTTGAATGAAATTTTTAAGAAAAACGACTCTTTTTTCGAAAGCGACAGATGTTTAATCATGTGGCGCATATTGCACGCATATGGTTACACAGGCATGATGTCTACAAACTTCTGTGAGAGTTTTACTTGGCATTGCACAATTCAGATAGGTTGATGTGTTATTATACAAAGTAGTAACTAAAATAAATGAGATGTGTCCAGAGTCTAATATTAATATGTTTGCAAAATGTAGTGTTCTTGCAGTTCGCTTAAAGGGAAAATATACACCCCCAACAAATTAAATTCTGTCATAATTTACTTACCATCATCCCAAATAATTTTATTTCTTCAATAGTGGTTTCAAAAGTGCATTATTTGTATTTTTAGATAACTCCAAAAGCTCAAAAAACAAACCAGAAAGACAAAGATTAGTGTTCTTACACTGAACGAGTGAGTAATCTCATCTTGAACCAAACGTCATTTTGAAACAAGTCCTTGTGATGACATGTCAAAGAAGTGTTTAAATACAAAACATATTAATATAGAAATGAAATGTATATAAAGCTGTTCCTCTGTAGAGAAGCAGGTTATGAATGATGATGATTCATGCTCTTCACCTCATGTTTGATAATCTTCTCCAGCGTTCTCCAGGAGTGGGCGTCTGCAGAACCAGACACAGATGAGAGCTGACTCTATAACAACATGATGTTTCGGAGAGCTTTATTGCACTTTCTGTGTAGCCACTGGCATTTTTTTTTTTTGACAATTTTCAACAAGTGCATACTGCTCCGAGAACATAATTTGAACGGTGAAATCCATTATTTATTTTGGAAGGAAAGTTTTCAGCAAGGACCTCTCAGAAATGAAATATACATGAAGAACAACTAATAAGATTGTCCGAGTTTATTCCACGCTGAGTTGTGAAGGCCGAGCTCTTGCCAGTGGGTGATCTTATTAAAATGTTCTACCAGGAAAAGTCCCTCTTTCCAATAGCCAACAATTTCTCCTTCTGATTCATTTATAGCTTGTTTTCCCCTTGTTGACTGAACTGATGAAAAATCACAACCTCTTTCTGTGATTCTTGCAAACGAGAGATTTGTGCGTCCTTTGGATGAGGAAAACACTTTTGGTTTCCTCCATCATGTTCAGTTTTTCACCTCACTGAGCCTAAAGCCTTTTACTTTCCTAACTAAATGAATCCAGATACATTCATTTCAAAACGCTTTCCGTCCACACTAACATTTGCAAGCGTTTTCCAAAAGTTTTTTCATCCACACTGAAACATTGGAAAACATCTCAGGTTACGACTGTAACCTAGCCTGGGAAAACCCAGACAACTTCCGGCAAATTTAGATTTGCTCTGCAAGTAAGTCTGGCAAAGAGCTCATTCAAGCCCATTTCTAATCCGTCAAAATCGAGGCACCAATCAGAAACGTTGGGGTGGGCTTGACACGATGACGACAGCGCAGTGACGGTGAAGCAGATTTTGTTACAAAGATGAATGCCGCCGTGGAACATCACTCGTTCGAATGGTTCAAATCAGCTTTCGCGTCTGTTTTAAGCGGTTTGAACATTTCCTTTTTGTTAAAACCTGAGCAAAGAACAACACTCTGAGATGTTTCTCTGTCGCTCTGCGTACGTCATCTCCTTCATCGCTCTGATTGGTTTTAGGTCTATCAAATTTGCGCCCAGAGGCATTTGAGCGACGTCCATTGGTGATGCCCCTTTGGAAATCATTTGTCTATGAAGCTTTGCCAGACCATAACTCAATTACTACTGAGAATGGTCTGGTTTTAACCAGGCTAACTGTAACCCTTGTTCCCTGAGAAAGGGACCGAGAACTGTGTTGAATGACACTTTGGGGGAACGCCCCTCAGCGTAGCGCCTCTGAAGCATGAATGAAACTAAGCCAATCTTGATTGGTATTGCGTCATGACGTAACGTGTGACGGCATACATGGAAGCTACAAAAGGACGCCGGCACACAACAGTGTCAGCCTCTGCGATGAAGCTCCCAGGCAGGGAAAGGTGTGGCGGAGGGGACGCTGTTCTCGTTCACTTTCTCAGGGAACAAGGGTTACAGTCGTAACCCGAGACGTTCCCTTTCGAGGGATCTCGAAATGCATCGAATGACACTTTGGGGGAACGAGTACCCACTATGCCACAACGAGCCCTGCATTTCCCAGTGTGAAGCTGCTTACAGGCACACTTAGCGAGAGCACTCGTAGAAGAAATGCCCAGGCTATAAAACCTGATTTAAACCTGATTCTGCTTGGAAGCGGGAAATCCCTTCTTGGGCTACCCAAAACACACTAGCAACTGGTCTGTCTTCCACCATGAAAAAGACCTCTAAATATATAATTTGAAAGCTCTGACAGGGCAGAGCAGATGAAGTCTCTCCTCATCCGCCGTCACGTGAGGTGGAGGATGAAAGCCTGCAGAACCGTAGGCTGTGCCACATTGGATTGCACCTTAGGCAAATAGCCCAGCCTGGGATGCAGGATACCTTTAATGTCGCCTGGAGCGAACCCCAGGCACCCATGAGATATATAGAGCGGATGAAGATCTCCTACTCTCCTCAGAGAAATAATGGCCAACCAAAAAGCCACCTTCAGGGAAAGGTTCTTGGCCTCAGCCGACTCCAGACGTTCGAAGAGGGTCTCGGCCAGCCCTTCGAGAACCACTGCCAGGTCCCATGTGGGAACCCTGTTACGAGCCGCAGATCTCATCCTCCAAGAGCCATAGATATCTCTCCGAAACCACCGGTCCATAACCGCCATAGACCGACACAAATGAACATGAACGACAGTGCGGGCCGTTTCTTTGGTGACTCGGAGAGACAAGTCTGTAGCCTTCCGCAACTCCGCAATATCTTCGGGAGTTGGACCCTCGCCCTCATCAATGTCTTTAAGAAGTTCGGCCTGGGACGGTTTGCAGTATGTGTGTATTTATATATACAAAATAATTATACACATGCTGCATGCACACACATATGTGTATTATGTAACTATTATTTTGGATGCGATTAATCGTTTCCCAGCACTATTATTTAGTCATTTTCTCAAACTCATTCAGTCTGGAATCTGTAAATCTCCTGTCCAGTCTCATGCAATGTGGCAAATAGTTAATTTGAAAAGTTGAAAAGGTGTGTGTTTCCCGTACAATGTCGTAACTCGCTGCTTCACTGTTATAGTACGATGCATCGTTGAAGAAATCAACTAGCTAGTCACGACTGTTTCCCGAAACCATATTGTCGCAAACTGGTCATCCAACAATCTTGATTTGACGTCACACATGTGGTGAAGAAATAACTTATTTTAATGAATCTGTTCGAAATCAAATTAATTCTATATGTTTTGATATAAATTACAGACACGTCATCTGAGGACTATTTCTCATTTTTCTCAGTTATTTTGCTTTATTTCCAGATTCAATCATAGTCTCGTTCTTACGCACTAGAGCTCGTTCACACATGCGCACTCTTCAAAAACTGTGCTTTAAAGCTCTTGACAAACTAAAAGACGTAAATGACATTTGTATGTATTCTACACTAAAGACACAGATTGCACTGAATGTCAGCTTGCTTATTTAACTCAAGATCAGGATTTATTGAGTCCACATGTCATGCAAACTAGAAACTCTTCTTCTAACCACAGGTCGAGATCTGTCGCTCACACACACAACTCTGAGATGCTGTTTGTGAATGTTCATGGGAACGATGGTTTCGGGAAACACAGACTCGTTGAACTGATGATAACTACTGAACTTGCGAACATAGTCGGCTAACGATGATTTTGGGAAACACACTCCAGTTTGACAGTAGTGTGTGTGTGATGTAACTGTACTACTGCGAAAGTATGGCTACTAATAGACAGGAAAATACTGTAAATATCATGCTAGATTTTAGCCTGCGGCTTTTTCCTTCACTTTGTTAGACCCTTAGGGTTTTATGTGTGTGTTGTGTTTTCTATGTTAAAAAATCCACGCTGGGTTGATTTATCAAATTCCTTTGTAAAGCATTAAGAAGGCACATTTATTCACACGCAGGGACTTTTTTCTTCCGTATGTCGGCTCTGTTTAGTTTTTGAAGGCATGTATTCTTTCAAGTATCTTTATCTCTGCTGCAAATGAAACAGCTTGCGTGTTCGTCATTTGAATTTCCTCCCTGGAGTTCAAGCCAGGTGTGTCCAAACCATTACACTGAGGCGACGGCTCCCTCCTGGGCCATTAGCATACAGAGAGAAGATGCTTCCCAACCTGTGAAGAGCTGACAGATGATGAGCAGAACAGAAGGACTGGACATGGAAGAAAAGGGAAACGAGATGAAGAACAAGAAGAAAAGGACATGCTGATTGAGAGCAGAAAATAATGAGACGACAGAGAGAAACACACGTGTGGAATCGTTATTGCGGAGGACTTTTTGCACACACACAAAAAAAAAGAAGAAGCTCTGCCGCTCAACAACCTAGTGTAAAAATCACCTTTGGCATGTCATTGGAGTTAGTTTAGGAAATAGTTAGTCCATTTATAAGAAAAAGGAGTACAATACATGGTTTAAATATGTTTTTTTATAATTCCTTATGTCATGCATTTGATTTTTCAATGTGCATGCTCATAATCCATTATACACTGATTTATAAATGTATAAAATAGCTCCAAAGACACTTGTTTGTTGTACCAATTAGTTATCAATTATGTCTTTAATGACTAATATTTGCACTTTACTTAAAGCCATCAATGATGCATTTATATTGGTTTGTAACTGTATTATCACTCACAATAAGTATTTATAAGAACACAACACGGCTATTAATAACAATACATTCACTTTTTTGACAGAAATAATTATGAATTACTAAAAAGTCATTGTAACTATAATAGCTTTATAGAAATGCAGGTTGCATAAATACATTCATGGAATACGGCTGATTACATTAATACTTATAAATCAGTGTAGAATGGATCATGAGCATGCGCATTAAAAAGTAAATGCATGACTTATAAGTAATTATAAAAAATAATAGAAATGTAACTATAACTGTTCTTATAATGCAGTATCGGTCTTAATGAGTCTTATAAAATAGTAATAGGAGCTATAATTCATTGTAAGCATGGTCTTCACAGAAATGGTTACCGAAAAGATCTGCCACGGCTCGCACTTCTTGATTATTTTGATCACAATTTATCACCATAATCTATAGGGTATAAATAGGCCACCAAGGCAAAAATATGAAAATATCATGGCATAACTCAAGACTGAAAAGAGCAACAACACCAATGCAACTAACACAGTAAAACAGTAAGTCATGATGTGCATGAATTATTCATGCTGTGATGCATGCTGGGAACCAGCCCTGTCTTCAGCACTACAGACATCACACAATAACAGATTTGTGCAGTGATTGTTCTGGTGCAGCTAATTGAGCAGCTGCACGTTAGATTATTTCAGTTTCACTCAGAGATTTGTGTCTCCCATCATCACATCAGGTTTGTCTGGCTAGTTTTCACCAATAATCCCTTCTGCAATCCCTATAACACTTAGTGAGCAAGAAATCTGCTTCTTCAGCTCCATTCAAAATTTGCTGTTATTTTATTTTATTTATTTATTTATTTATTTATTTTTTGGGTGGTGGGTTTGCCATTTAGACTACAGGGAAAAAAATAATTCAATAATTATTAATAATATTATAAAAACTATCATTAGTTACAACAGAGACTCAACGGCCTTCCCAGTTCAACCCCTCAAAATAAAGGTTTGGTTTACTTGAAGAAATTGTGACAAATATATTACTACTGTTCGGTAGAATGCATAGGGCCTCATTGTAAAAATGTATAAATTGTTCAAATTAAACCTTTATAACAATCCAGAAAATAAAACAAATTGGGCTCTTAATATGCACTTAAGCTGCTTGTGAATCATAGGGCCCTAATAATGTTCTATTTGTTTAACTTTGAATAAATAGATGTTAAAATGTATACATTTCATAATTTATTTAATTTAATTAGACATACTTTTTGATTACTAAAATTAGTTTTAACCATTAAAAATCCATTCTGGAATGGATCCCTTCCAATAAAAAAACAAAATAAAACGGATTCCGCAGGGCCATAAAAGTGTTATTCAATAAAAGCAAACACTCAATTGTTAGTGTCCCGAATGATATCCTGCAGTCATTCTCTATATCATAAATTCCTCTTTTTTTGTCCTGTTTTTTCCGTTTTGGCACCATCTGATAAGGTCAAGTTGAGATCTGAATGCCAGGAACAAATAAATTGGCATGCCATCTGCACATTAAACCGACGAAAAGAGGTCTAAACTCACACATCAGCGTTCACAATCGGCAGAGCTGTGCACAATATGAGAGATTCCACAAAAGGCTGCCATTTCAATTTCCGCTCCTTTAATAGTTTAATGAATGCGAGAGCCACAGTATTATATACAGAGATTTAATCTCCAATCTGAGGTGAGGAGCCAATGGAGGCTAAATAAGAAAACAGCTTTTAGACTCATTTTCCTCCGCACAATCTTTTGTCACTTCTGTCCACAAGTCTCTCTCGTCAGGTTTTGACTTTAATTGCCTTTAATGTTTGCAGAAGCATGTCAGTCTGAGATTGCATTTTTGATTGGCACGTAAAGACATGAAGGTGATTAAATGACGATTTTTGACTCATTATTAATGTAACTGTCATTGTTTCGTAATTTGAAGGTACAATATGTAGGATTTTTGCAGTAAAATATCCAAAAACCACTAGGCCAATGTTATACATTTTGTTGAGTTGATTACTTACAATATGCAAAATGTTTCCAACTATTTGTAAATCGTGATAAAATTGTGATTTTAAGCAAGGAAACGGGGCGTGTGAGCAGCGGTGAGGAGTCGCCAGCCAATGGCGTCATATTCGCGTTACCCTCGGTTCCCACCATTGTTTCCGCTCGTACTGCCATAATAACCATTTATGGTTATGCCAGGTTATGCCAGGCAGGACACTCACGCTGTTGTTGTTTTGTTCAAACATTATGGGCCATGGCAAAAACAGACTAAAACGAATATAAACATCTTTCGAGATGCGAGAGCTCCACGTCTGCGACTAACTTCCACTCGACAGAGACGCGAGTGTTGCATGTACTTTATTAGACAGGAGAGCAAATGTACATAAAACTAATCAATGTTATTTAGTTCAACATGATGAAATGTTAGAATATGATCTGTATGTTATTCTAATGTTGATCTAGCTTACTTAGTCTCATACAGCCAACAAACAACCCAAATAACAACATTCAACACACTTAAATGGTGTTTAGTGTGATACTGTTAGAGCGAGTGAAACAGCGCTGCGTTACCTCAAGTTTCATTCCTCTAATAAACTGACCTGTGTGAATATTAATTCAGCACTTGTGTGTAGTTGGGTAGAATGAAATGTCCTTATTCCTTTATATCCGCGGGACTGGCGTTGCGTGTGGCGCTGGTGTACGTCTAGCAATCGCTCCTGCTTCACCACAGTCATGATAAAAACATCAATGTATTCACTCATCCATAAAAGATCCATCAGCTTGACGACAAGATCCATAATTCAGTTTAATGCAGAATATACGTCATCAATATACGCCATTGTTATTGTAGGAGGTTAGCGACCCCTGGTGGCGAAAAGTCCTGCATATTGTACCTTTAAGACGCTTCTTTTGGGAGCAATAGTGCAGAAGCATATTATAAAACAGATCTTTTTGCCACTGATACTGTCTGTGCCGCTCTTGAAAAGCTCCAGTCTCCACTGAACCGCAGGTCAAATGTCACTCCAGAACAGCTTTATTAGGTCACGCGTGTAATTCCAGAGATTAATAATGAGGGACACACATTCATTAAGATGAAGGCAGCCGCTTAAATTGCACAGTGTCTGATTAAAAACCTGGAGGTGATTAGATTGACTAATGAGAGTAAACACAGACACAGCCACAGAGGTTTCTGTACTCCTTCATTTCTCTCCTCTCTGCCTTCTGTTCTGATGGAGATCACACCGCTCGGCTTTTATAGGAGACCATTCAGCGTTTTACATCAGCGCTTTAGGAATGTGCTGTAAGACATTTTTTATTTTGTTCTCTTAATCTCTGTATTAATGGCGCTCTACAAATAACTCATCGCTTAGACTGGTATAGTTCATATAGTTATATACTTTTTTTACAAGAGGCAAATTTGAATGGATGGATGGATGATGGATGAATTAATGAACAAATGCACGAATGAACAAATGCACGAATGAATGAATGGATGGATGGATGGATGGATGGAAGGATGAATGAATGAATGAATGAATGAATGAATGAATGAATGAATGAATGAACGAACAAACAAATGCACGAATGAAAGAATGCACAAATGAATGAATGAATAAATGAATGAACGAACGAATGCATGAATGAATGAATGAATGAATGAATGAATGAATTAATGAGTGAATTAACGAACGAATGCACAAATGAATGTATGCACGAATGAATGAATGAACGAACGAACGAATGCATGCATGAATGAATTAATGAATGAATGAATGAATGAATTAATTAATTAACCAATGAACGAATGCACGAATGAATGCATGAATGCACTAATGAATGAATGAATGAATTAATGAATTAATGAATGAACGAACCAATGAACGAATGCACAAATGAATGAATGAATGAATTAACGAATGAATGCATGAATGCACTAATGAATGAATGCACTAATGAATGAATGAATGAATGAATGAATTAATTAATTAATTAATGAACGAACCAATGAACGAATGCACGAATGAATGAATGAATGAATTAACGAAATGAATGAATGAATGCACGAATGAATGAATTAATGAATTAATGAATTAATTAATTAATGAACGAACCAATAAACGAATGCATGAATGAATGAATGAATGAATGAATTAACGAATGAATGCATGAATGCACTAATTAATGAATGAATGAATGAATGAATGAATGAATGAATGAATGAACCAATGAACAAATGAATGAATGAATGAATTAACGAATGAATGCATGAAGGCACTAATGAATGAATGCACTAATGAATGAATTAATTAATTAATTAAATAATTAATGAACGTACCAATGAACGAATGCACGAATGAATGAATGAATGAATGAATGAATTAACGAATGAATGCATGAATGCACTAATTAATGAATTGATGAATGAATGAACCAATGAACGAATGCACGAATGAATGAATGAATGAATGAATGAATGAATTAACGAATGAATGCATGAATGCACTAATGAATGAATGCACTAATGAATGAATGAATGAACGAACCAATGAACGAATGCACGAATGAATGAATGAATGAATGAATGAATGAATGAATGAATGAATGAATTAACGAATGAATGCATTAATGCACTAATGAATGAATGCACTAATGAATGAATGAATTAATTAATTAATGAACGAACCAATGAACGAATGCACGAATGAATGAATGAATGAATGAATGAATGAATGAATGAATGAATGAATGAATGAATGAATGAATTAACGAATTAATGCATGAGTGCACTAATGAATGAATGCACGAATGAATGCACAAATGCACGGAAGGAAGGAAGGAAGGAAGGAAGGAAGGAAGGAAGGAAGGAAGGAAGGAAGGAAGGAAGGAAGGAAGGAAGGAAGGAAGGAAGGAAGGAAGGAAGGAAGGAAGGAAGGATTGGTATTTTTAAGGGTTATTAACCTATAAGCTATTTTATGACTTGCATGGGTTATTGCAGTCAATGAAAATCATTTTATAAGATTTCAAATATGAAAAGAGATTGCAAGGTATTATCAGATTTAAGGTTGAACTGCTAATTTAATTTCTAAGCTTATTTTCTGCAATGTCAGCTGCATATCTCATAAGAACACTGATCATAATATTGGTGCACTGTTTGTTGTTTTATTTTGCTGTTGCTTTTTTTCTTCTAAAAAGGATTGTTGATTAATTATAATTTTTATGTTCTAAAATATTGCAAATTTTTTTTAAAGAATTCCATTATAAAAATACCAACCACTTCGCTTTTCATCAGGGTGTTCTGAATGTTGTGTATAATATGCATTTCAGTGTATATAGAATGCATTGTCAAACATTAGTCATTGTCTCCATGTAAAACAGATATTAAAGGGCACCTTTTATATGGCATTTAAAATGTTCCTAATATTGTTCTGGGAGTCCCCAACAACAGTTTTACATGCATGCAATGACAAAAAACACTTTTGTTGTCTTATAATATGCATTTAGTTTTACCTGATTTGCTCACCGACTCCCAAATGATTCGTTCAACGACTAATTTTTCCAAACCCCTCCTTTACGTGACGCTAATCTGCAGTGATTGGTCAGTTATTTTTTGCATTAGCCCAAAGCTTAAACATATTGATAAAGCACTGCAGTACTACAATACGCTCTGTTCTTTATGAAAACTCCAATAACAACGACAAAAATTTCACATATTTCAAAAAAAAAAAAGACATTGGAGACCTAGAAGCTGCGCTGAGCGTAACTTACACACACACACACACCAACACACACACACACACACACACACACACACACACACACACACACACACACACACACACACACACACACACACACACACACACACACACACACACACACACACACACACACACACACACATACTTATTGAGCATGCTACAAAACCCATAAAAGCAACAATTATTAATAATACTTACAGGTTGTGATTCGGAGGAGGAAGCCGATCCAAATAAACTTGGTACTGAACCTTCCTTCAGTATCAGCCGACTCGTGAATCCACACTTGAAAGCATTTATGTTAGTAAAGGAATCGTCATTAAAATGACGTGAACACACACAAGGTTCGGCTATACTTGTGTGGTATAGTTGTAAATATAAACTCTAGCCACTGAGTCTTCACATGCTCGTCTCTGGGCAGTGGAAAAAAAGTTCGCTTTTGATTCGCACTTCAGAACAGCGTCTTGTTGTCGACATGATGTTTTCAAGTTTCACTGCTTTCTACGGCGAGCGCAATGAGTGGGCGTGTCTTATTCAAATAACTTGTCGAGGTGACGTCATCTAGACAGACTATGTTCGTCTATCGATTCTTATCAGCGACTCAGAGTCGACTCTTTTGGATTACTTTTGAGAGACAATAACTTTGTATCCGGTGAACTTTCATATTTAAAACTTTGCAGGATGTATTAGATCTATGGTACACACTACATGAAAGGTAATTTTCAAAATTCCATAATAGGTACCCTGTAATACTTCAATAGGTCAGTAAATTAACATTATATCAGATAATGAAATGCGGTTTATTGCTGTAAATTTTAAGGTTAGTCTGTAAAATGAAAATTGCTACCGTATTTTTTACGGTAAATTTCTGATAACCACAGCTGCCAGGTTTTTCCCGTAAATTTAACAGATTTTTCGTTACAGTGTACAGTACAGCTGGTTGCATTACTGTAGTTTTGAAAGCAGGGAAAATAACTAAAATGAGAGAATATTCTGGTGTTTTGGTGAAAGAAAACAGTATAACCCAAATGACAGCCAGTTTTGAGCCGTGCTGTGTTATGAAATGTCATGATTTTGGTGTTTCGGACTGAAAAATGTAGCACCCATGTGCTTCTGGGAGAATGGTAGAGGTGCCTGCATATGACCCAAGCATGCATAAGTCACACTGTGATGAATATTATATTGCAGACACAGGACTGATGTTGTCCTATGATCCAATCCAATATGAAGAATATCTCATATCTCATCATATGCTGTGTTATATGATCCAGTGCACTCGTCCTGCCGACACAGTTCCAGTGTGCTGTAAAAATAACTATGATAACACACTACACAAATCTCCTCACCCCACTCTTAAAAATAAATAAATAAATGCTCCACTTGTTTTGCTGATGTGCTTTGAAGCGCTGCTCTTTTATTTCTCACTTGATGTTGTTGTTGCTTTCTTTGAATTCATGCAATCTAAAGCCTTTGGTCTTACGGTTCCCGGTCTCTGCCGGCTCTCTGGGACAGACCCTGTGTGCAGAATGAAAGATCTGACCTGAGAGTGTCTTTGCCATCTTATTTTATAAATATGAGACAAATATTTGTGATTTGATGATCATACACAGCATGCCTGGATTTATTTTCCGTGCAGACGAGCAAATAAACTGGTCAAGAACTGCATGAAAGAACGTCTGCGATGCTTCTGTTAAGAGCTGATACTCTGTTGTCCTACATTTGAAAGCTTTAAGATGTGTGTGCTTGTGTAAATCAATTCATGTGTCACAGTTATGTTCAGTTTGTAGTATTCATGGACTTTTAGTGTGTATTCAGTAGTTTACAGTAGTTTTAATCGTCATTATGGTTCTGCTGTTTAATTAGTTAGCCTTGTTTCGATGTGTATTTAAAGTCCCCCTGTGGTGAAAATCCAGTGTTTAATGTTGTTTATATGTCTATGTGGTGTTTTTAATATGCTTTAAGACAAACCATGTGTAAATTCATAAGTCGACAGCATTGCTGAGTATTTTCTCCTTAAAATTGCAGTGAACCAAAGACAGTCTCAAAAACACGCTTTGAAATCGCTGGTGTTTCTGACGTCACAAACTACCTTGTAGCCTATTAAATTAAATACATAAATAATATTAAAAATTACTAAAATAGTTGTTAAAATAATTATTTTATTGTTATTAAAGTAAGCTACTTTAATGTATTGGATTTATGCTTATTAATATTAATAATATAGATAATAATAATTTTTGCAATAATAATTTATTTATTTACTCTTTTTTTATTTATTTTTTTATTTGTGGGTGTAATTTTATTCATGAGATTCATGGCTGCACTACAGATCATTCCTTTCACGGCTTTTCATCCACTCATATTGGTCTGTAGATTTTCTAGAAAATAAATTGTGATGGAAACAATTGCCATTTCAGTGGATCATATTTGTGCTTGCTTCATATGTAAGTATATTCATATAAAACGTGGAGTCATTAATATCCAAAGCAGCACGCCTGTATAATGTCATCGTCAACAGATGGACTCCATCATATGTTATCTTCAAGCACATTCCCATCTCCCGCAGGACAGATATGAGATACATATGTAATGAACATGAAGTGTGTTGAGCGCCTCTGGCCGATGTTGACTGTTATCTTATTCAAATTTCTCTTTCATTGACAATCTATCTGCATCAGAACCGAAAACACTCTCACAATGAAGATTCTTCCGGTTGGGATCCCTCAAGCAAAGATTTAAAACATCAAGATTTACATAAAACAGAAACTGATCATAAAAAAATAGTGCAACCTTACCTGTGACAGCCTTAGAGGACACACTCACAGTTATCTACGACTTACTGTGCTTTAAGGCCATGATATACTTCAAGCGAAATCAAAGAACAAACTGTGACATCATTTTGAACAAAATCAGACCTCAGGTTTTACGAACTTTGTTTTACCCCAAGTGAAAAAAGGAAAAAATAACTTTTGCAAATTCCAAACGTCCAACTCTGCAGTGCAAGTCGCCTCACACTATTTGTGCACCATGCATTATACCTCAAATATCAAAACTGGATTTACAATTTTCAACCAGACGAATGATACAGTACACGAAAACAGTAAAGGAGGGACCCGAGCCACATCAAAGAGACTTTTAGACGACAACGATATGCTTAAAACAGAGAAGAGTTTTCCACGTACAGGCGACACCATTGTCAAAACGATCCCCATTCACACGGATCCACGAAAAACGACTAAAAACGCTGTATTCTTCTGCCAGGCCAGTAGATGGCGATGAAACACTATAGACTGAACACGTAATACGCATGTGCCTGTGTCTGTTTCCATACAACTATGCATTAAGTACTGCAACAATTACTTATCATTTTATCATACACACTCATTTGAAATGTAATATGTGAATTGCCTTTTAAAATAGTAGTACTATTGAAAACTGACATCAAGGTTCTGAAAATAGTAACAAAGTGATTGTAAAAAAACTGTAATTCCACTTTTTTTTATACCTTTCCCTCTCTAGCTTCCCTCCGTCTTGTTCACTAAGATGCACGTCATTGCTCTCGTTGCACAAGTGCCCACTACTGGTGGAACCCTTACAGTGGGTTTAATTGGAACGCTCTAAGCCCTTGATCACTTGTGTGTCAATTAAGTGAGAGCGCTGCAACTTGCTCTTTTGATGTCACAATCATGTTGCATTGTGGTCTGTGGATCTGCCTAAAGTGTACATGTGAGTAGACTCACTCCCTCTGTCAAAATCGAGGGGTCGAGGATCTGTCCAAATAAACTTCCATCATTTCACCAATGCATTTTAAAATGGTGGCGGGGATTCCCAGAGGAGAAGTGCTTAGGGTAGATCGCGAGTGTATGGCAGTCTGAAATTGAGTAGGTAGTGGGGAACCTTGACTAAATAGTGGGGAAGTATGTGATTTCAGATGCAGCCTAAGCCTAAACATTGATTTAAAGTATCCCAGACAGCAACATAGTGTCGGCCCACATCTCTTACGTTGTGTATCCACGTGTACGAGATGTGGTCCGGATCTGGGCCGACTCTGTTGCTGTCTGGGATGCTTAGTTTATATGATATCCTGTCTTTAGTTACCTTAGGCTACGTTTACACATAGCCAGGTATTTAGAGAAACAAATTCCCCCCCCCCCCCCCCCCCCCTCCATTAATAACATTGTGCACACAACCGCATAAATACGCCGCGAGCGCCATCATAACTATGCCAAACCTATGGGCGGCAGTGTAGGGAGAAGGATAAAGCCATGCAAGCCAATCAGAATCCTCAGAATCGACAAGAGAGAACCACGGCAACACATAACCGGCGTTATCAGAAATCTCCACTTTGGCCGGAGTTTTTAGAAATAATCGTTTTCTGTGATAAAAACGGGGTAAATGAGAGGCCGAACCGCAGGGAAATATCTGCGTCTTCCCTTCGTGTGAACGGGGCCTGAGTCTCCAATGCTAGTTTGTTTCAATAGTAATTATTATCTTCACCTGTGTCTTGTTGATATCCTTGAGTTCTTCGTTTACCTTTTGTATTTAATATTGTTTTCTCACTTTCTGGTGTAGTGTTATTATTACACTTGTTTGTAAAGCGGTTTCATTTGCCGCCTTCTCTGTATCCGTTCTAATTATACCCCTTGTTATTTTTGTTAATAACAGTAAAGCTGCACATTATATCCTCCTCTCCTCTTGCTTTCCTGCCCCGCCGTGACACAGCATCCTCCACTTTTGCACATGCACATTTTCTTATAAATAATATAACGATCTAATTGGTCACTCTCTTGCCTCTGAACATGTGGGCTGCTCAGTTTGGCATGTATGTTTAATGGGTGTCTTACTGAGGCTGTGACTCTTTTCCTGAATTCTATGGCGCTGCCTTGGCAACCCTCATTAACACCCTTTCCTTCCTGAGAAACTGCTTTGTTCATCACATAATAACACCCTACTGGGAATACACACTGTCTCGGGAGTTTTTACTGTTACCTGGAAACAGAAGGTCCAGACCGGCACGCTGGTGTTGATCTGTGTCCATCTCTCTCATCTCAAATCATTCGTAGTGCCCAGAAGGATTGAGGCCCATGAAGGATGGCTCGGGTTGCTATGACTACTCGCTGGGAACAGACTGTACGGACGGGTTCAATGGAGGCTGTGAGCAGTTGTGTCTGCAGCAACTGGTTCCTCTTCCCGATGACCCGACATCCAGCAATGTGCTCATGTTCTGCGGGTGAGTGCATGCATTTTAATCCGAGCTATATAAAAAGCACAAATTCAATCCAATTCACATTTATTTGTATAGCTTTTTTACAATACACATCGTTTCAAAGCAGCTTTACAGAAAATGAGAGTCCATATTACAATTAAGAGTGATCTGTTATCAGAGGTGAATGTCTAACTTATGGATTTCAGAACTGTATACAAATCAGAGTTAGCTAAAAATGTATTATTTTAAACAAATTAATAATTTTAAACTGTCCGTCTATCCAGAGAATGGAATAATTAATACTTTTAATCACCAAAGATGCATTAAATTGATCAAAAGTGACAGTAAAGACATTATCATATCATATTCATATCATATTCAGTATACTACACATTTTTATTGGCTGAATGGCCTTTCAACACTGTGTGTGTGTGTGTGTGCGTGCACGTGCGTGTGTGTGTGTGTGTGCGTGCGCGTGCGTGTGTGTGTGTGTGTGGTGTGTGTGTGTGTGTGCGTATGTGCTTGCGTGCGTGTGTGTGTGCGCGTGCGTGCGTGTGTCTGTGTGTGTGTGTGCGTGTGTGCGTGCGTGCGCGTGTGTGGGTGTGTGCGTGCGTGTGTGCGTGTGCCTGTGTGTGTGTGCGTGTGTGCGTGCGTGTGTGTGCGTGCGCGCGTGTGTGTGTGTGCGTGCGTGCGTGCATGTGTGTGTGTGTGTGTGTGCGTGCGTGTATGTGTGTGTGTCACTCAGGTGTGTGCAGGAATACAAGCTCGCTGCTGACGGCCGCTCCTGTCTTCTTCTGGCCGATCACTGTGAAGGACCCAAGTGTGTGAGACAAGACTCGCGCTTCAACGACACACTCTTCAGTGAGATGCTCCGTGGGTACAATAATAAAAGCCAACAGGTGATCCTGGGACAAGTCTTTCAGATGACCTTCAGGTGAGTTTTTGTCTTTGTGGTGTAAGCTTTCTCACTAAAGCACATATTAATGCCTTATTCTGCATCAAGTTTCAGTTACCATAAAAATGGAAATCATGGTAAAACAACTCATCATCAGCCATCATGTATTCCCATGAAGCATTGTGAACGACATAATCGAGTCGGTCTCCCTTCTGCACCTACTGATGTTCTACAATATAAAATATGCAACAAGAATTCAATTAAATATACTTTAACAATCAGTTATTATACATAAATGTTTGGGATCATCAAAAAAACATAATTTACCACTTTGTTTACAATAGATTAATCTCCAACCCGCATTCACAGAACAACATCTGCTCTCGCGTCAACACAACACACAACACAACACAACACATGCATCATAGAGCTCTAGAGAATGCGTATTGGAGAGTAATTTTTTGAATAATAAAGTGGTAAATTATGTTTTTTTGTGCAAACAAATCACTCACGTCGCTTAATAAAAGTGAGCTTAAACCATTGGAGTCGCATGGATTACTTTAATTATGTCTTTACTACCTTTCTAGTCCTTAAAAGTGGTAGTTGCACAACTGTCAATGGAGGGACAGAAATCGCTAATGTTTCATCAAAAATATCTTCTGAAGATGAACGAAAGTCTTACGGGTTTGGAACGACATCAGTGTGATTAATTAATGATATAATTTTCATTTTAGGGTGAACTAACCCTTTAAACACTACATTTGAATGTCATGTAGTCAGCTTTTTAGATGTCGTCCATTCATCATCACAAAGGTAATTACTTAATTTCTTTAAGGCAGTGAATTTACCTGTAATTCTCTCTATATTAACAGTGTTAGAGCATACACACTTTAATTAAGTTTGTACCCCAACATCTGATTTGATTGTCAGTCGCAATGCTTCATGGGATGCTTTGTCCTTTGGTTGGTTTGGTGCTCTTTACTGAAGTTTTTTTTTCAATCCCTATGGAGAAAATGAGTAAAAATGCACTCTATAGCGGTATTCTGTGATAATTTCAAGACACATCAGTTATGTTGTGTAGTACTTTTTTGGTCTAAAGTGATTTTGTTAAGCAAACACATTTCTCAAAGAGCCTCAGGTTTAATGTATAGCCTGCACAACTGCTTTCATGATCATTTCCAGCTGTCACTCTCACTCACATTACATGTGGGATGCGGCCCAGCAGTTCTTCTGATAAACATAAAACACTCTATCTTTATTAACTTTATTATGTTGTGTGTCAGCACGATTCCCAGCACTACGCCACCACTGTCAAACCATTTCGCTGTCTGGAAATAAAGACAGATGCTTCGTGTGGAAAGACACCGTGGCTGTTTTACACAACTGATCTCACCCACTGGCCTTATACTGACAATTATAATATTGTACTATTATGTAAAGGCTCTTATAATTGTCACAGTTTGGTTGCTGCAAGGATAAGTTTGAGCAGGATATAGTTGTAAAACTATAGCTCAAATGAACACTCAGGAGAGAGATAATGATACGCGAACAGAACAACCACTTAAGATAGACATAAGAACGCACAAATAACTAAACTGAACAGAGTAAAGAGACTAAATGAGTGAGTTAACAAAGCCTGCGAGTGTAACTAGCAACTAGAAAACTAGGGGCCGTTTACAGCACACCATTTCCAGCTACAATTTTTATTGTGTTTTGAGTTTTGGCTGTTCATTTACACGACAACAGCATTTTGGGGGCCTGAAAACGCAAACTTTTGAAAACAATACTGTTATTGTTATTTTTGTTTGTAATACATTGTTAACATACTGAAAGTCACACACTATGTCAGATAGGAAAACAGGAATAAACACAGGAACTTGGAACAAACAAAACCAAACCAAAACAGACCATAAACCTGACAATGATGACATCACACTGTATAATGCCATTTTTTTCATAGTTATGCACGCTTGGTTTCGCTACTTTTTATCTGACGGTTATGACTTTTTTTTCTCACTCAATTGTGTTTATCTTGCTATTCTGACCTTTTTTTCTCAGAACTGTGCATACAAACTTGAAATTTGCGTGTTATAAAGTCAGAATTGTGAGTTGACTTTTTTCTCCGAATTGCGATTTTATATTTCACAATTCGAGAAAAAATTGCAATCGCTAGTAAAAAGTCTATATTTTATCCTTTTGACAAACTGATTGTTTTCAGCTGGTCCCTGATGTGTAAAAGCACTTGCTACTGCCAAAACACACACAACACACTGCTGTGAGCAAGACACACTGCTGCTGTACAAGCATACATGAATTACCCAGAGCAGATCTATACAGGTGGAGCTGGGGAGGGTGGAGGGTTTCTGAAAGCACTGCTACAGCAAATACTGACGAAGGTTGAGCAGCAAGCTCATTGGCTATTGATACAGCAGGAACCAATCAGCTGTGCCCTATAGAGTGCCGAAGTTATGACGTCACTTTGTAGGACAACTCGGAAGTTAGCGGCGTATGGGTTCCCTCGATCGGAAAGCTATACATTTTCCCCATAGACTTTTGGAACATCGCAAACAATAAGATCTGTGTTCAACAAAGAGTTGTGACCCTTACACGTTTTGTCTATCAAGATAATCTTTACAAGATAATCCAAAATGTATACATTTTGAAGCCTAAATAAAGCCGTCAGATATAAAATGCTAACACAATAAAGTTTAAAAAACCACAAGCAGGTTATAACTGGTGTGTTTTATGTCATAGATCAAAACGTGAACATTTTTAGAGGCTTTGTTAACCACACCTTATTTCAGGCGATTTAGCAAAAACTAGGGGTGTAACGATTCATTCGTTTTCTCGATGCATCGATTACAAATCCTGACGATGCATATGCATCGATCTTGAAACGTGTATTTTGAATCGTGAATCGTTTATTTCGGTCAAAATTCGATTTAAAGTGCTAAGAATCGAATAATTTGCGATTCTATAGCGATTCAGTGCTTTAAAACATATAAACATTAAATGACTACATGAGCGAATTAATGAGGCGTTGTTGCGCCGTCATTTCGCGTCCTCACAGCTCTCCTTCACATACTCGCTGCACTCTTACCGTCTTTCACTGGATTTCGCTCGCGCTCGGTCCCTCCCATCTACAGATGTTTGAGCAGTTTGAGCTCTCCTCAGGACAGCCACTGATGTTCACAGGAGCAGATGACCGCTATGAAACAACGCGTTCGTTGCGTGGAAACGTCGCCGTTATTTTCTTTAAGATAAGATACTGAAGTTTTACGGAAATGGGTCATACCCGTCCTGAGCAGTTAAAGTAAAACCCCACTTATTCAAGGGTGTGCATGTATTACATGGAAAGAGAAAACGTATAGGTGTCTAAAAGGCACAGGCTTCCGATTAATCATGAATGAATGAAATGTATCTTAATGTCGTTAAACTGAATGTACGAAGAAAACTGATGAAATAACTACAACATTAATTACACTGAAATAAGAGCTAGCGCGTGGTTTATCCATCAATCAGATGTGCATTAAAGTTGCATTGGTAATCGTTAATATAGCACAAGTAGACACCTGGCGCGTTTTCTTTCAGAATCACAAGGAAAATGTTCTGTAGGATGATAAAGAGAACAAAGAGTAGCTATTCCATGAGGAAACGTTAGTTAAGGTTTAGTTGGGAAAGTTCATGTTTAGTCTCACAATGCAAGGATGTTTAATGTAGGCCTACCAGGAACACTTTAAGGTTGTGTATCCATTAACACTATCCTACAAAATAGTTAGCATGATGAACTAACAATACTTTTAAAGCCTTTTTAAAATTTTGGTTTACATTTCTACAAATGCTAATTTATAGGCTTTGGAAATATTTTTTATAATAATAGATTAATTAAAAACTAACATGAACTAAGGTGAACAATAGACAAAATGTTTTTTTTTTTTTTTTTTTTTTTTTACTCTCTGACCTCCGAAGGCAGCTGTGTAATTCACACCCTGACTAAGACCCATTGGGGGAAGCATTTAAATAATCCTATTAATGCATATAAAAAAAATTAAAAATCGAATCGAATTAATCGAATCGCATCGAATTTTAATGTGAATCGCATCGAATCGAATCATTCTGAATTTGCAAAAAATCGTTCTTGAATCGAATCGAAAACCTATGAATCGTGAATCGAATCGATTCGCTGTCTACCCAAAGATTCACAGCCCTAGCAAAAACCCATTCAAAAAACCCATAGACTTTGGGGCGAGGGATCCGGACGTGCTAAAATGCTAACGCACTCGTTTTGACCTACAAAGTGACGTCATAACTTCGGCACTCTATAGAGATGATGTGATTGCAAGCAGATTGAGTTAAGGACCAATCAGCCTGCTCCATCTAGAGTTTCATGACAGAACTTTGTATTAACGCCATGACCATGTTCGGGAAATAATCATGATTTGCTAGTTAGATTGTACAACGATGCATCGTACGACGGTTTTTAAGCAGTGAGTCATGTCGTTATCAGGAAACACCCCTGATTGTGATTCTAGTTCTAGTTGTTTCATGTATCAACAAGTAGCTTTATTAGTAGCCTGTTTAAACCTATTTGAAGCATAAAAAAAGGAATAATTGGGGTTTAAGTGTCATTTTGATAGAGCGAGATGAGCTGAAAATTAGTTTAGTATATTTCCCTTGTGACGTTACTGAAACCAGAAGCCTGCTGCATGTAAACATTTGCCATGTCTGTGCTTTTATGCTCTGAGTGGTTTAGTAAAGCTCAAAGAAAGGGGGAATAGTGCACTTATTTTCAGCAAGAACACAATCTTCTCCACAGCCGGAAGGACAGCCGTGGATTACATTTTTTTCAGAAAGGCTCTGCCATGATTTGCTATGGTCTTCCTTTATTTTCTGTAGTGTTTTGAAGGCAACAAAATGATGTTTGAGCTGAGCGTGGCTTATTTTAGCATGCTCTTTTTAATCTCCTGTCCCTGTTTAAAAGGACAAACTAAATGAGGGCACAGCATAGCTCACCTTGCCACATGCATCATTGCACAGTTTTAAACAGTAACAACAAATCTGCAAGAAAACGTTGTGCTTGTGTTGTGCCTGTCATATTTAGCTTGCTCACTGGGTTATGGCGGTATTCTCAGTAAATCTTATTTGGATTTAGATTTATTTTGAAAAATGCTATATATATTAGATTTTTAAATTATATAATAATTTATAATTAGAAGTTAATACTGTCCATAAAGGATTTAGTGCATAATTGCCACCTTTGTAATCAGTAATTGCAATTTACTTAACACATTCTTAAACATTGAACATCATAATTTGGGAGACCTTGGCATCAAACATTTTTGAAATCCCCTGAATTAAAAACATCATGCACATGTTGTTTTTCACACCAACTTTTAGTCAAAAAATTAGAAAAATATGATATTAATACTGTATTCCAAGTCTGAAGAGCATTTACACTGTTGAGTACTAGCTTTGTGTGAGGAAAAGACTAAATTGAAGCCATTATTTGTTGATAATGTTCCCCTCTGATATACAGTAGCAATGCCAAGATTGTTGTTGTTTTATATGGATCCCCATTAGCTCCCACTATGGTGGTCGCTAGTCTCCCTGGGGTCCACAAAGATCATGCGCTTGATTCCCAGGCAAACTTGGTTTCCCATGTTTTTATAACTTAAAGGATTAGTTCACTTTAAAAAAAAACTTTTGCTGATAATTTACTCACCCCCATGTCATACAAGATGTCCATGTCTTTCTTTCTTCAGTTGAAAAGAAATGAAGGTTTTTGATGAAAACATTCCAGGATTTTTCTCCATATAATGGACTTCAATGGGACCCAAACGGTTCAAGGTCCAAATGACCACTGTTTCAGTGCAGCTTCAAAGGCCTTTAAACGACACCAGACGATGAATAAGGGTCTTATCTAGCCAAACCATCGCTCATTTCAAAAATAAATAAAAAAGTTTAGGTTTTAAGCACAAATGCTCGCCTTGCTCTGTTCTGTGATGCACGTTTGTGACGTCACGTAATACGCAACTACGTTGAAAAGAGTCATCATTTAAATTATCAGCAAAAGTTTTTTATTTTTTTAAAGTGAACTAATCCTTTAAGATCCTCATTAAGTTATAAAAACAGTATTATTGATTAACATTTTTCTCTATTTGTGGTTGTAGTATACTCGTCTGCCTCTAGCCTTAGTTTGACCCTCATCACGCTGTTTTTCTCGAGGGGTTCGTGTCCTCCACATCACTTCAGCAGACGCTTTGATATGTAGATGCTTCTCTTCACCAACTACAAATCCAGTGTCAGGAGACGTGACTCAGATCTGATGCGGCCTGAAGGGCTACAGATGCTTTCAATCACATTTAACTCGTGATGATAATGCTCATTAAACATTATGCCTCATGTTAGTGATATTTATGTAGCTTTGGCCGTATGCATCCATGGAAACAGTTTGTGGAAATTAGTCATTAGCGGCAGAGTGCCAGTAATGATATAACAAACAACATTCAGGCAAATTCTATTTGTGCAGAATGGAATATCATTACTAATGATGTTTGCTTTTGGCAAATTAGGGAAAGTGTTGTTTCCTTAGTAACATTTTCAATAACTTTCATTAATAATAATTTACAAATAATTTGTAATGTTTTGAACTGTAAGCCGTTTTATAAATTCAAATATGAATACATTTGAAAATATATTAAAGTTTCATGATATTTCTGAATATTTGATCTAGATATTACCTAGAACTTATGGTATAGTGAGCTCAGTAAATGTTATTATGAAGTTGTATCACTCCATATTAAAGAACTGTGTGTGATATTAACTGCATTATAAGTCACATCATGAACCTGTAGCGTTTCAATGTGTTGTTTAAATATGCACTAAGTTTAAATATGTGCTAAGTTTAAATATGTGCTTGCATATGGTGGTTTTATGGTGGAGGGGAAGATGATTAGTGAATAAAGTCGGTTCCTCATACAGAACTTTTGTAAGACTTGGATTATAGCACATCCAATTAAATGTACTGAATGTGCATTTGTCATATACTTTAAATCTTAAAAGGATATAAAAAAGGGATACATTTTAAATAATTATGTTTTAATCTTTTGTTGTACTTTAAAGAAATACACTTGACATGTTGACTAAAATACTAAAGCACCTGTAAGGTACTTGATTGTAATTTTACTGTGTGTTATATATAAATATGTATTTAAGTGGGTTAAAACACTCTAAAGTTTGGCTAATTGCATTTAATAGAAATTTAAACTATAATACATATTCATGTAAGGTCCTCATTAAATCCTTACATGATTGCCTCATTTGGCTTTTAGTATGAATATAGTCTTACGTTATCTAGCTAGTGTGCTTCAAAACAATGACAAAATTCACATTTAGAAGATATAAGTGTTTAAAACTTAAAGTCTCTCACTTCCGCCAATATGGATCAGTGATTTTGATGACATCACTCCACTTCAGCTTCTCATCAGTTTTTCTGTCCAATCAAATGCTCTCTAGAATCTGAAGCTCCGCCCCCTTCATTATGAATAGACGCTGCAGCTGCGGCTGAAATCGGACACTTGTTCACACATTTACTATTTTCTACATGGTGGTAGCACATAGTGCACTATACAAGGGATAGAGAATGATTCAGAAAGTGTAATTCTGGTTTGACATTAGTCTCAAACGAACCGGTCCAGAGACACAACAACACAGGGGTGCGTTTCCCGTACAACTATGTAACTCGCTGCTTCACTACCATAGTACGATGCATCGTTGGAGAAATCAACTAGCTAGTCGCGACTGTTTCCCGAAACGTTTTTGTCGCAAAGTATCGTTCAACCACGTTGGTTTATGACGTCTCGCACGTGGTGGAGTAATATAACTACTTTTAATGAAACGGTTTGAGATCCAATTAACGCTCGATTTGTTTATATAAATTACAGACATGTCATCTGAGGACTATTTCTAAATTTTCTCAGTTATTTTGCTTGATTACCAGACTCAATATTTAGCTCGTTCTTACATAGTAGAGCACGTTCGCACATGCGCAGTCTTCAAACACGGTACTTCAAATCTTTTGACAAACTAAAAGACGTAAATTACATTTGTATGTATTCTAAATAAAAGATATAGATTGTACTGAATGTCAGCTTGCTTATTTGGCTCAAGATAATAATTTATTAAGCCCACATGTTATAAAAATTAGAAACTATGCTTCTAACGACAGCTTGAGAGCTGTCGTTCCAACCACACAATTTTGCGATACTGTTTGCGAATGTTCGTTGGAACGATGGTTTCGGGAAACAAGACTCGTTGAACTATGCTAACAACGACGGAACTTGCGACCATAGTTGGCTAACGATGCTTTCGGGAAACGCACCCCTGATCGAGTCGGCGCAGTCCAGAAAACACATCGGGCCTATTTGAATTCAACACTGTATTTTTAAAGCGATATGGAGGAGATTAGGAGGAGAAACGGTTATAGATTATGAGGAAACTGCGGCTTTACTGAGCTCAACAGCTCTGGCCGAGCTCTGATATAAACTAACGCCATTGGCTGTTTGAGAAAAGGGGAGGAGCTATTCTGTCTTCTTGTTTCAGTGGGGTTGGTGTGACAATGACAGGATATTTATTTTTATGTGAACTACTCCTTGATGGTTGTGTAGAATCAGAAAATCTCTTCGTCTTAGACTGGCCTTCATGGATAGATGCTCTTTCAGCTGACAGTCACTGTACACCTTTCCCAGCATGCCTTTCTCCTCAGGCTCCTCGGAGATCTGCAACAGGATGGCCACTGGACTAATAGATATTGACATGCCAATCTGAGAAAAGAGGCTCAGAGACTCCTTCTGACCTCAACGTTTCCTTTAAAAGGCATTCAGTGTGGGACAGGAAAGATGAAGACCATCCATCAGAGATGACATTCTGGCTGATGTTTGGTCTTTCTAAGAGAGACTTAGAGAGATGGCAACGATATCAAAAAGAAAGACTGCATCTGAATAAATATACTTCCCAACTATAAAGCAGACAAAAAGAGAGAAGTAGACAGTAGTTTAGTAGACAAAAAATAATAGTGTGTGCTTTGCATTTCACCCAATTTGCAGTATCTGATATGCAACTTTATGCAAACAGTTCAAAAGATTAGTTTAGTTCAAGATGATTCATAACAACTGAATACAAAGCCAGACATCAGTGCAAAAATAGCTCAGAAACTGTAAGCCTTTATAAACGCTAAGATACACACCATTTTGTGATTGTTTTTGATTGATGTGCAAATATCTGGCATAATTGGGTAAACATTTCTTTGGACATTATGCCCAAAATTGTCATACCGCCTAATGGTAAAGTCACCTTTATTTATACAGCGCTTTATACAATACAGACTGTCTCAAAGCAGCTTCAAAGTGATAACAGGAAAATTATGCATTTCAGCTGTTGTTCAGTTCCATTCTAAAGATCATCAATTATTAAATTAGTTCATTTCATCTATTAAGCAGTTCTGCTAAAAAAATATGTCAATAAACAAACAAACAAACAAACACGTATGATTATGATTCAGGTGCATCACACAAGAGTCACATCATTGAATTCAAGAGGAATTAAAAGCCATAGGCTCCAATTTAACCAAGAAACTGGAAATCGGAGAATTTCTGCTGCTGTTTCTTTCAACTCGAGATGTATTATTTGGATGGCATTGCGTTCTGCAGAAGAGAGTAATTCGATTAACTGAAGTGAAACCTTCACAGGAGGAAAAAAGCAGCTGGAGGCAGTAACATTAAGAGAGGCATTTACATATTTTACATACTGTACGTCGATATTTACATATTCTAGTCATTTAGTTCATTAAAAAAAATACATTTCTATTTAGAGTGTTTGCTGGCACACAGGAAGGGGAAAATCTTTAGACTGGAAATACTAGCATCAAGTGTGTTACATGTAAAATCCTATTGATGGAGAATAACAAATGTAGGTCAGAACTCAAGAAACTATTGTTACTATTATAGAAATGTCTTATTTTGCTAAGATATAGTTCTACAGACAGCTTAACTGGATAGATCACCTAAAAATCTATAATTTAGCTACTCAGCCTCATTTCATTCCAAACTAATGACTTTCTTTGTTCTGTGTATTTTAAAAAATGGATGTTTTTCTTTTATTTTTTATTTTATTTTTTTCATTCCATACAATAAAAGTCAATGCAGTGCAATATTGTTTGGGCTCCATTGACTTTAAAAATATAATCTTTTGTGTTCCAACAAAGAGCACAATATGCAGTGTTTCAGCTCTGGTCTTACATTGTAGCTTTATTGACCTCACATTAACACATCTCTTAAAGAGGACCTTATGAAAAATTCACTTTTACATGGTGTTGAACATAAATGTGTGTCAGGAGTGTGTGTGTGTGTTGCACAACCAACCTATAATAGTAAAAATCCACCCACTCCTTTTTTTTTTTTTTTTTTTTTTTTTTTTTTTTTTTGCATTTAGAGTCGTCAAGTCACTTATTTATATAGCGTTTTTTACAATACAGATTGTATCAAAGCAGCTTCACAGTGAGAACATGCAAATCATTCAACAAAGTTTGTTTCTAGAAGAAAATTGCATCGCCGTCCACCTTAAGGTAGATAAAAAAATATTGTTGAATATTTAATGTCCCCAACTAAGCAATACGCCAATGCAACAGTGGCAGGAACCAAAACTCAAAACTGTCACTCAGTGATGGAAATCAGACTCAGTCGCTCAGTTCTCCTCTGGCCAACGACCCAACAGTGTATGATTATGATTCAGGCAGCATTACAGGTCAGAGGTCAGATTGGATCAGAACATTCAGAATATTTCTGGTTGGAAGTGGGAGTCATCGCGCCGGTGTGGAGACGAGTCTGTTGAGGATCAGTGCTGGTGGCTTTGACCCAGCTCCCGTTTAATGTTCTCTTCCTGTTTTTGGGTGGTTTCCAGTTTTAGCCATAAATTCAACCAGATTTATAGGCCAATAAATCCATGAATTTAGGTGAGTGAACACATCCTTTCTTGTATCCAACCTTAGCAACAGGGAGAAAGAGTCTGAATTCCTCTGAAGATACACACTAAATACCAGAACGGTAGGGCAAAATACTGAGATATATAAGTCTGGAAAGTCAGAATTATGGCACAGATTTAGTCATTATCTACAAATGGACTGATAATGGACATTCACAGGAGTGGCCAACCTGACAAAACGTCTCCGAGTGCACAGTTGCAACTCATCCATGAAGTCCCATAATATCCCAGAAAAACTTCCTATAACTGTGGGTCTCTCTATCATCAGCTGATGTCCGTTTTCATGTCTCATAAAAAAACTGTGCAAAATTGGACTTCATGGACGAGCTAGGTGAAATACACAGCTTACCTAGAAAAAAACAGTATCTCACGTTACCTAAAACACGCTATAAACAACATGATCCCCCAAAATGAAGAAGTGAAAGAGAGCTCAGATTAGTATTTGGACACTTTCCACACTGCACATGAGTAATGAAATGAGCTCCCTTTCGTGGCTTTTTGCGCTTAAATATTTATATTGTCAAGGCTTAAACTATCGTGACGATGCAGACGAACTATCGTGAATGCATCAGTGTAAGATTGCATGGAAACGTTTAACCTAACCAAAAGTCATTAAAAAATCATTAAGCATTTCTTTTGATTCCAGTATTTTACTTAGATTACACTTTATTTTGATGGTCCCCATTTAGACATTATTTTGATTATAAGTAACGTTGCGCCTACATGTAAACTAACTCTCAGTAGAATATCAGTGGAGTATTAGTAGACTGTTAGGGTTTGGGTTAGTCGAATATTTGGGTTGCAAAGTTACTTATAGTCAGTAGAATGTCTAAAGTGGACCATCAAAATAAAGAGTTGCCTTTATTTATTTTCAAAAACACTAATAATAGTGATGCTTTGCATGAATTTTGTTATATGCCAAGTCCATATGTACTTGAGGTTAAAGCATGAGCCAAAGCAAACTCTCTAAGAAAAGTCAGTAAATATATCATGACACAATGTATTGTTAATATGAAATAATTTTCTATACTGTTTTTTCACAGGTGTTTTACTCGTATTTATGCACTGCATTGTTTTCTAATTGAAGGAAATGTCTGTGTAAACTGAATGTACTGGCAATTTTCTGTCAGAAAATGATTTGGCTTTTTTTTCTTAAAGTGCAGAAAAATCGTTTAGTGACCGTATCTACTGTGTATGTGTCAGTATCCTCTGTGAAAAGCTCATTTCTGAAGACTTACCAATCAATGTCACTGGTAAAGCAGTAATGCAAAGAAGAATAGGCTATGAATCCTCTACAGAGACATGCAAGTCTCATATCAAATTATATAAAGTGCCAGTCAGTGTCAGTTATTGGCATTAAGGTCCAGATATTAGATTTAACTCAATCTTCAAGAACAGTAAACATTCAAATACAGCATTTCACATTGACCTTACTCACGTTCCCTTTGTGCAATACTAGGGGAGAGCCGGGACAGTTGAAACACTTTTCAGATAAACGTTGTTTTCTAAGATAAGGTTACAGATAGATTTTTTTGTTTTTGTGATCAACAACTCACATAGGTGTTCTCTTAGTATCATATGTTAAAACAATTGACTTTGAACGGGAGTTGTGCTTTGTTTCAATCGTCCCTCCAGAGTGGGAACACATAACACAGTCTCATCCCAAGAAGTCATATATTGACGTCTTGGGACGTCTTTTGACCATACGTCAATATCCGCCTTTTTAGGGTACCCTTAAACGTCGGTAAATGACGATCCTGGGACGTCATACAACTGACGCTTTACCTTTAACGTCAGTAGGTGACGGGGTAGGTTTAGGGGTAGGTTTAGGTCTGGGGTAGAGTTAGGATCCGATAACGTCATCTAACCGACGTTTAAGGGTACCCTAAAAAGGCGGATATTGACGTATGGTCAAAAGACGTCCCAAGACGTCAGTATATGACTTCTTGGGATGAGACTGCGCTGGAACACAGGGGTGGGACGGATGAAACATAACAGTTTAAACGGTAACTATTCATCTAATGCTTGTTTTTATGAACAATACCTGACAAGTAACTTATGTAAATATTGTTACAAACATATTTTGTAATTTATTTTAACTTGAAGTTTCATATTAACATTTTTGTTCTTTCGCCCAATAAACAATAGGCGATAAAGCCTTTGCACATTTTGCGTGATCTTTCTAATAGGCTATTTTGAAGAAGATAGACAAATCAGTTTACAATTAATTTTCTTACATTTATTATGAGTCATATGAGTCATATTGAGTGTTTTTCTATGACCAGGTTTAACTGGCAGGAGTCGCTGTTTCAGCCGTCCCGACAGCGCCTCTGACCAGTTAAATCTGTTTTCTTATTAAACTAAAAAACTCTGATATTACACACTTAAGGGTGTGTTGCAAAACTAATGCACCTGCCGTATTATCATTGCAAAGGCACATGAAACAATAAATACCACTTCTCAGTAAAAAACAGTATGCAACTTAAGAATTCACTAACCGCACTCAAAAACAGCTTTCTGGCTCTAACTTTAAAACGGCATGACGTAAAGAAGAAATGTTTTCGCGGGTCTGGTCGGCATTGCGTGCTGTACATACTGACGAAATTTGACGTAGATGACATGAGTGGTTTTCAAGGAAATCTCAATGTTTCAATTGTCCCGGCTCTCCCCTACTATCTGAACCCAGAGTGCTCAAACAAGGCAATGACAGAGAATCAAATGCATTATCAAGCCCTTGTGGTTAAAAGTAGACGTCACACCTCTAGTTGTGCAAATGAGCAATTGACCATTTGACAAATTCAGCTGTTTACTTTAAAATGGATTCAATCACTTTTACACAGTTTTTTTTATCTTTTGCTAACTAACCATCCGGCATGTCTGCAGGCTTTCAGTGTAATCACGGTCAGCCGCAAGATAGACCTTATCAAAAAGAGAAAGTGAACTCTACAGCGAGAGCCAATTATTTCCTGGAAGCCCGTATGATTGTTTCCAGAGCGAAGCCAGTTTGAGGACGGAGGCAGAATCCTGTCTGGAAACCACAAGCAATCGCATTTCAAGCCTGACGTAATGGCTCTAATTTTACCTGATGTAGGGGAGGTTTCAGCCACGCCGGCCCGAGGGAGACGCATCCCATGGATGGATAAGCACTGATTTAATGTCTCAGCATTGCTGAGCATGTTAACCTGTGGACTTATCCAGTCCTCTTATCCAGCCGTGGAAAGTGGAGTTTATTTTCTAGTGGTCTGAATGCCCTCGGCTTTTTTATGATCACTGAAGTAATAACCTGTATGAGTAAAAGGAAACCTTGAACAGTACTAGGGGATATAATTGCCAAGAACAAGAACAGACATGAACAGAAAAAAACTATTTGTATCTTCCATTAAGACTTACAAGTACAACATAACATTCAGTTGAACTGATGATGTTCGAGCTCAAATGACCTTATGTTGGCCTGTTTTGATCATCTAAATATAATCCAGTATAATCTATTGATAATGTCTGTGAGATATGGATCAGTTTAGTGACACACTTGATTGATTTAATAACCCTCTATACATGTTGACCACTCACAAGTGATGTTTACAGCATTTAAAACAAAGTTATTAGTGCATTATTATTATGTACTTCATCCTTGTGCTGCCTCAGATAATGAGTGAAAATTAATATTCCAATTTACAAATACGTCTTCCTTCGATTGCTTCGTCTGGGTTTCCTTCGCTTGCACGCCTGGGGAGGTGGAGCTAATAAGTGAGGAAAGGAAACGAGGATGCACAAATGAGAAATGAGAAGCACCCAATGTGTTCAGATAACGTCCTCCTCTGGCATTTCAAATAAATAAACATGAGTGGAAAAAATTATCCCGCTTCGATCATGAGCTCTCCTGTTCCTCATATCCACCTTATTCTTAACGTTAGAGCTAGGGAGCGTTCCCAGTGCATGACCTGATCCCTGTTTTATTTAATATCATTATTAGCATTATATAGTATTGCCAACCCAATATACTATAGTTATAATTTCCAAATTCTGTAATAAATCGATAATAAATCATGAATCGGTTAGGCTTGACTGGCATTGCAATGTTCCTCGTCTCCTCCAAACGGTTTTGATCAGAGGGAGATATACAGTATATATATATATATATATCAATACGAGGGAGTTGAGTATGATGAGGAGGAGAAAGGAGCAAAGAAAAGTCTCCAAGAAGAGAAAATAGCAAAGTTACTGAACTGCTCAAGGCTTCGAGTGCAGGACAGTTTCATCTGTAAATAGGTAGCTGAAGTTATTTTTTGCTTTAAAAAAAGGATTTGAACCTTTTTTCTTTTCTTCTTTTGTGATGATCATACAAAAAAAAACATAGGGTTGTCCGTCGTTCCAAAATTTGTTATGGATGTATGGGATGGCCTGGAGGAATGAGATTTTGTCTAATCCGCTTCCAGTTATTTTAGCTGTACAAAAACAGTCCGTTATGCTGCTTGAAATTGCAAATTGTTATTTTTTTTTTATCATATTATTCTTAATTACAGTAATCATAAACACACTGGTCTGTAGCGCAAATTATTTCACTGATTATGATTTTTTAGGGTTTTTTTCTTCAAGTTATTTTCCTATAGCTGCTAATGAATAGAAGTTCACATACATTCACAGAAAATAACTTACTGTACTTCCGTGTCGCAGAATAACGTGGACAGCAGCTATGAATAGCAGCACGTCAAGTCCAAAATGGGTTAAAACATGCTTTTTTGGGTGGTAAATAATAGCTGAAATACCAGAAGGGGAAACTCCTACAAATGCACATGCACTAATGGCAGATGCAAAATAACTGTTCATTTCATTGCTATTGTGTCTTTGGTTAATCCTGACAGTAGTTTGGTTTTATGCCTATAAGTGCTGGCCCAAGCTGTTAGTAAACGGTAAATGTGTGTATACTGTATATAGTGGGCTAGGTTGCATCACAGTCACTTCAAAGACATTAAAGGCATTAAAGCGAAATTACTTACAAACCTCTTCTTTGGAAATTCTGAAATTCTACACACAACTACAGCATTTGGGTTGATCTTGATATGTTTATTGCAACATGAAATATTGTGGTGATAAATCTGTAATGAAGCCGGAGCAGAATGACTATGAAGAGAGTGAGGGATGTGCTTTTGCTCTTCTCAGATATACGGTGGTCTAGTCTAACACAAGTGACATGCAAAGGTTGATTCATTTGGACATATTTCCAATGGCAAACATAACTGGCCAAATTTAGTCTGAAATATAAGTGATTTTTGCTTGTTTTATTGTTATCAAGCAAGTCTTGGACCTGTAATTAGACTGTTGGTCACAAGCAAAGACTTTTGCAGTAGATGGCAGCAGAAAAAAAATATAAAATGACTGAGCCTCCAGGAAGCACTAAATCAATATGTGACTGAAAAGCAAATGAGAATGCAGTTTATAAATGAACTGTCATAGGGTTATGAATGCAGGAGAGTTGTACTGTAGGCTACTAAAGAACATGCCTCGAAAACAGACTTAATCTGTAACTTGTTTAAAACATTTCAAAGAGAGAAAGGAAACTTTTTGGATGTTTCTTGATAAACTGTTGCTTTGTTCATGATAGAAGCATTGCATGGCAAAAATGGCAACAAAATAAGTCAAATTCAACTGTATGTCACTCAATTATGATATCATAAAAAAACACATAATCGTGAAAAAGAAGTGCTTTAACTGTATTGAAAATCTTGAGGGACTATTTAAAAAAAAATGAAATAATTCAAATAAAAGGCCACTTAAGTGTGCTTATAGAGAGTTCACTTTCATACCTATGTTTATTTGCACACATTTTTAAATAAGTGCACTTTGTAATGATGTCAAATTAAAACCATTACTTGTAATATTAACTGTGGTGTGTTATTTGATATTATATTTAAAGTTACTATATTTTATAAGTACTAATTGTAATTTCATATGAAAGTAATATTTTCATATAAAAGTAATTCTTATCAGTACATTCCACAGTACACTTTAACAAAATTTTACAGATTAATAGAATTATTACAAAATTAGATTCTACTTAAGTGGTCAAAAACAGTCTAAAATTTAGAATTAATTAAACTATAATACATTTGCATGTCATTGCAATTAGCATGCAATTAAGTTAACATACAGTTAATAAGCTAGTATCTGAAAAAAATTGCATGCAAGTATATTATTTAAAATTATATTTTAATATTTTTTAATAAGCAATAATTTTAAAAGATCAGTATGATTTATATCTTTAAAAATTGTGAATTCTGTTCAATAAATTAAAACATTCATCAAGATGTACTGCATCGTAGTGATGACCCTGCTGTTATATTATAAATTGTGTGCCTGCTAATAATCACACACTCATTTGAATTGATAGGTTTATATTGTGAAATGACTTTGCATTAAAACAGCTCCATTAAAGCAGAGCGAGAACAATCTCACTGCTAAATAAATTTCACACTTTTCTGAATAAGCATCCATACATCTCGTTCATCCTTACTGATCAAAACTCAACTCCACTCTCAGAGATACAACACTTGTATGTGTGCATTAGACTGATCGACCCAGCAAAATGCAGCTTTTGATGTCTTGTCAATCCAGCATGACACGGGGTTAGTGTTCAGAGCCACTTAACCCAAGCAGCTTCACATTCATTTGAAGCTCCAGGTTGTGTAAGTTCTGAGACTCTTCTCAGAATAACATCTAATTTATTACGATATACGTGTCCAAAAGCTTTCATTGTAAGTGGCTGTGTCTCTACTGAGGCTTTAGCAACGTCAGAATCAACTAAGCAGTGACCCCTTTTGGTGAGACAAAGTCACACTGTTTCATGCACCTAAACGCCACGGCGACAATGACAGGAACATGTCAGGCTGTCAGTTCTTTATATCCTTGTTAACTCACTATTCATTATTTAATGACACACGTTTACAAGCTAAAGAGCTGGAGTGCTGCACGCTGTGCTGTGCTGTAATGTTTTATAGGCCGGCTCAGAGCATAACAGATGCTTGAGTAAAGAGAGAGCTGCCGAGGTCTCTCCATCTGTGAATGCATGGTCAGATGAAGAGGAGACTTGCGAGAAAGAGAAACACGAGAAAGGGAGGAGAGGAGAAAGAAAGAAAAAAAGTAATAGTGTACGGCATGTACTGTACACTTGTATTTACATGTATGTAGTTCTATTAACTTAAGTATTAACTTAAAGGATAATTCCGGTATTTAGCACTTTGAGTCTATTTTCTAGTGTGTTTTGGATGAACTAGAGCGGTGGACACAGAAATGTTGACGATGGGTCCTGTCTCGACTTTTTGACTCTTTTAGAATCGCCTCGGAGCGCTTCAGAGTGGCTGTCTATGGGCATGCACAAACATGTGCTTAAAACAACCCTTAACGTTCGTTTCCAAAACTAAGACACTCACCGAGTGGTTAGTGGTGTTCGTTGATGTTCCAAAACAAGTAGCGTAGCGAAATACAGTTTCTGTCGTGTTTTATTTGGCATTTTGTAAAATCGCATGATTTCTGTTGGAGGACTCATTGCAATAACTCGTGCAATAAAACACGACAGAAACTGTATTTCGCTATGCTACTTGTTTTGGAACATCAACAAACACCACTAACCACTCGGTGAGTTGCACAGTTTTGAAAACGAACGTTGGGTTGTTTTAAGCACATGTTTGTGCATGCCCATAGACAGCCACGAAGCGCTCAGAGGCGATCCTAAAAGAGTCAAAAAGTCGAGACAGGACCCATCGTCAACATTTCTGTGTCCACCACTCTAGTTCATCCAAAACAAACTAGAAAAGAGACTCAAAGTGCTAAATAGCGGATTTTTTTTTTTTACATTTCCTATGCACACTTTTATATCTGAAGCTGAAAGGACACCAAGAAGTGACAGCTCTTCACATGCATGCTTTTATTAAACAATCAACTCCATAGCATTTCAGAGAATAGTAGATGCTGCTTCTTGATCAAATCTAGAATGCAAACAGACAAACTAGCTCAAACATTAGCCTGTAGACATTATATAGGTGATACTTCAAGTATTTGGCATCATTTGGCATCGATGCCCAAGTTGCTTTGGAAGTGGGTTGGGAAGCGAATAATGCATTATAAAACCTTGCATAGACTGTTCTAAATGTTCTAAGTTTACAGTATGAACTTAAGTTCCACAACAGGATTTGAGTGTATGACTTGCTGTAACGCTGCTTTGGAACGATGCATATTGTGAAAAGCATGTGACTTGACTTGCTTGGTGAAAAACTTTTTTGACTTAATCGGTATACAGTAAATCACAAACAAGCAGACAGTCACGGTGTGCATCTCAGGCTGTTTTCAGCCTGAGGTTTTTATTTGAGAAGCCAATATAGAGATTTTAAAGCATTAAAGCCCAGTGCATAATCAGCAAATAATCTGTTTACTTTCCCATTCCATTATTCTTTGATAAACAACAGATTCAAAGCTTTCCACGCTCCGTAAACACTGCTATTGTCTGAGTGGCATATAAATTACCCCACACTCCTCCAACGTGACTAATAACTCCCTGGTTTGTAATTCAATACTGTTGTTGTTGTTTTGTTTTTTTCTTCATTCTTTCTTTTCTATGAACATGATAAAGTGTTGAGTCTGCAGTGCTTTGCAGCTTAGTAGTGCTTCAGGGTGACACCGCTGCTTTATCAGTGTTATAGCATCGTCAGCACTCTCTCTCATTACATATGCATTCAAACAATAGATAATAAAACTATCAAGATTATAACTCATATTCTCATCCTCACAAATCTCTGTTTTAAGGGCTTAATTTAAATTGTGTTTTGGAGGTCTCCTACAACATGTTTACATGCATCAAGATCACTTTCATTTGCTCATAATATACATTGCGCATCACATTTTCTCAAAGATTCTCAAATGAGTTGTACGAAGATTCGGTCTCTCTAAACTCCTCCTTTCTGTGAGCCTGCTCTGCTCTGATTGGTCAGATGGCACAGTCTGTTGTGATTGGTCTACCGCTTACGGCGCGTGTCAGAAAGGAAACCATAACCTTCAGCTGCGGAGGGTTAATACATCCACAGCGATTGTACACTCTGTAAAGACAGTAACGATGACGTCAATTTTAACATATCAATCCGAGCGCATGTCCGATAGTGAAACATTGGAAGAACAAGTTGTTCAACCCAAACCTCCATCGCAAATATGGCTTGACCAGGACATTTCTCAGTGGCAAATTTTTATTCACCAGTTTGAGACCCAGTGTGTTGTGATTGGCCGAACATCTCAAAGGAGTAGTTCACTTTAAAAAAAACTTTTGCTGATAATTTACTCACCCCCATGTCATCCAAGATGTCCATGTCTTTCTTTCTTCAGTCGAAAAGAAATTAATGTTTTTGATGAAAACATTCCAGGATTTTGACAGCAAATGACAGTTTCAGTGCAGCTTCAAAGGGCTTTAAACGACACCAGACGATGAATAAGGGTTTTATCTAGCCAAACCATCGCTCATTTCAAAAATAAATAAAACATTTTAAGTTTTATAAGCACAAATGCTCGCCTTGCTCTGTTCTGTGATGCGCGTTCGTGACGTCACGTACAGTAATAAACGCAATTACGTTGAAAAGGTCTCACAGAACAGAGTCATCACAGAACAGAGCAAGGCGAGCATTTGTGCTTATAAAACCTTTTTTATTTATTTTTGAAATGAGCGATGGTTTGGCTAGATAAAACCCTTATTCATCGTCTGGTGTCGTTTAAAGCCCTTTGAAGCTGCACTGAAACTGTCATTTGGACCTTGAACCGTTTGGGTCCCATTGAAGTCCATTATATGGAGAAAAATCCTGGAATGTTTTCATCACAAACCTTAATTTATTTTCGACTGAAGAAAGAAAGACATGGACATCTTGGATGAAATGGGGGTGAGTAAATTATCAGCAAAAGTTTTTTTAAAAGTGAACTAATCCTTTATATGTGTCTGAAATGTAACTCCCCTTACCGTAATCCTGAGCTTCAGCTTCTAAGGTTTTAAGCAACTGTAAAAACACAGTTAATAATAATGTTGTCGGTTTTACCATGTCAGTTCGAGCCCCTCATGATCAAGCCTATTTTAATTGGAACCAACTTTGCAAGCACGAGTTGAGCAGAATGGTTCACATTGGTAAATAGTATTTTTACATAGCCAGCATTGCACTTCAGAAAGCTGTCCTCTGTAACATGTAACATGTTAATAATAAACAATGGCTTGTTTTTGAGTGCAGAAATCTTACCCATTTAATTGATGCATGACTGACAAATATGCATCACATTATGTTTATTAGTTTGTTACCGTTAAAACTGTATAATGGAAATTGTATATGCAATTCATCAATGCATAAATATTAAATACGTTTGGAGTGGAGACCCGTTAAGCAATAGTGGAAAAACCCAATAAAATCTCCACACTGTTCTTTTAAAAAACGTACACGCCCTGAGGGGGAAGCCCATCTGTTCTGTACAGCAGCCGGAGGCTCTCAGATGAGCTCAACGTTTCATTCGCAACTTGTCTCTGACAATACGGTAGACCAACCGGATATGTCCCTGCCAATAATTAGCTGTCAAAGCGATAAAAGGACATGCTGTATCTTTAGCACCAGTCAAACTGTGAGTGGAGCACGCATGCGACTATTTGAGCTCTGCGTGTGAGGAACGTTCACACATGGACTCGTGGTGAGATAATGTTATAAAACAGAAGTGTTGTGACAGCTGCTAATGGAAATGAACTCAACTCAACTGTGAGCTTGATTTCTCCTTTTCTGTCCCACAATATAGAGGCAAGAATTGTGTGGTCTATAAATGATGACAGCTCGTATAACTGATTATTGGCAGGCTTTATTGAATGCAATATAAATCATTTTTTGTTTAAGCATTGTAGATGCTTTTTACAATCAAAGTGCATTCACCAACACAGGCTCATTGGAAAAACATGCATGTCGCGGCATTTCTGCAAAATGATGTTACATTGCTCTTGGCATGTGTCACGACATTTTCAAAGTGAAATATCCAGTCAGTGGCACTTACATCATGTTCAGTTTTCTCTGAATCCTGCAATGTTTCATTATGTTGTGTGTTGTACGTGGCAGTTCAGAGTTGAATTGTCTGGTGAGTGGCGCTATAAAGGTTAATGCTCAGGCACATTTGAAAATAACATTGCGCCCACATTAAACCCTAAACCTGATAGTGATAACAAAAGCAAACACGAGATAAAAAAAACACATTTGCTGAAGCAAACATGTACTTTTATCTCGCTTCTTCTCGTATCCGAGCGTTTTACATCACAAATGCAATGTTGTATCAGGTGAGCTTCAGAGCAAGTTTACTACAGCAGAAACACACACATACGGAGCTATGTTTCGTCAAAATGTAATCGTTTTAGTGCATTATTATTGAGCAAGAAAAATCTTTATTAGTCAGTAATCTGACCATGCAATCATAATTTGTATCAAAAGGAATAAAAGTTGTGTTTTACTGGCTTTAGTGTTTATTTCAGCTGGAATCTGCAGTGAATAGTATGTAGGCACATTTTTCCTTCACTCATCTGTGTAATACACAGCCATTTTGACCCTTTATAAGGGACAAGTGTGCATATTTCAGGAATAATCTCTCTTGCCACACCACCATCCATCACTGTTACACAAACAAACTTACAGTACAGGAACAATCCCACTGGAGCAACCTGAGCTTAAAGGGACTATATGGAACTTTTTCCCCAAAATAAACGTAACAATAGCCTTTTTATTTGACCATTTATGACTCAAACATCTCCTGTTGAGCATACTGACACCTTGTCCGCTCACAGTGAGTGCACCTATAAGCCTGTATCCTATTTTTCCTATTTTCTGTCGGGTCGGATTTTTCCCGCGCTGTCTGCGGATGTGACGTCAAGTGCGTTCATGTTAAACGTTTCAGATCACTCTGCCACCACCGCTAGTCAGCAAGTAGCCTACACTCGCAAACTTATCTCAAACAATATATGTTTTTGACTGTTCTTACCTCTGTAAACATAATGTTGACCTCCTTGCAGGCAGCAGATGACTTGTGAAGTGTGCACGCACGTACGAGCGCTGCGAGCAGTGTTGCCAGGTCCGTATATGCCTGCACTGTTTCCGCGGGTTGTTTGTGTAGTGCACGGGTTGACGCGATTGTTTTACTCACTGGAACATGATTGTTATCGGGGAAACACCCGGGAACGCTATTTGACTATTTTTGGCCGTGATTGGGTAAGTTTTGATGAGCAATTGGGCTGGTTTTGTTGTGCAGACCTGGCAACCCTGGCTGCGAGAGCGAGCAGAAAGGAAGAGCAGTTCTGTTTTTTGGCCACAGGTGTCAGTCGCGAGTTTAAATTTCCGAAAAACGCATATAGGCCCTTTAACAATTGAGTGCATGATTTCCCAAACTACAGAAAACAGAAAAAAAGATGTTCATGCACACTCCCCTGTCCAGACCAATGTGTAGCCCTGTCTTCACCACTGGTTGAACCAACATCATTGTTGCGACAAGCGACATGATCACATTCATTTTCAATGGAGGGCTGACGACTTCCATCAGCAATCACTTACATGAATATAATAAAATGATGCATTGAAATGAAACTGTCGGCAGTCTTAGTAAGTTTGATTGATACATTGATAGTTTGTGTTGCTAATTATATGATGCAGTGAACAGTTTAGCACTGTTCTGTTTAGTTCACCTTACAGTTTTCTCTGCATTATGTTGAATATTAGGGATAAGAAAATGTATTTTTTGTCAAATTCGAATGAAATTTAGTCATTTTGAACAGTATGAGTGAGTTTAATTAGTTGATTATCGATCATAAATCACCCTCCAACAGCAGAATGCTACTTTTAATTCTTTAAAGTCTAATTTAGACTAGCGACATGCATGCGGTGTGAATCTGGCTTAACAATGCAATGACAGCAGCACAAAATGCATTTGTCTGAAATGCACATTGTAGAATATATTAATGCAATTAAATGTACACATTTGGCAGACGCTACATGTTTGTTTCAGTTCATGCATTCCCTGGGAGTCAAACCCATGGCATTGGAGTTGCTGGCGTCACTGTTTCTATTAGTGACACATTCCCTCACATTACAGCTGTGCAACCCAGTGAACAGGACAGACATTTCCAGGCACAAGAAGTGTTTAGGCATCTGACACAAATGCTCATTTTATATTATCTTCTTTGGCATCTGAGTTATATCAGTGTTTTGGAAAAAAAATTGTTTTCATGGTTTGTTTCAATAAGTGGGATGTACAGTTTTCTAGTTTGACAGAACGAATGCCTCATTTTCCACACACAGATGGACTTAAGTGTTTATTTATTGCTTTATGTATGACTTGTGTATTGTGTAACTCCCACTGAAACTGAAAACACAAGAGCGAGAGCGAGAGAGCGAGAGCAACGTGTCCTGTTGCATTAGCCATAGTTCAGTATTGGCACATACGCTTGCACAGCCAGAGACATATTTCAGGAGCAGTGATGAGTCATTTGTCTCATTTATTCTCATATTTTGTCATGATTTTTCTCATCATGTGTGAGCAGGCGAGGTGGGCTGTTTCAGAAATATGTCATTATTTAGTGGCAGTGAGTTTGAATGGCACATTGATTGCATGCAAAAGAACAAGGAATATCAGCTCTATGTGTTTGTTTGTCAATTTTCAGGTCAATTGAGCAGGCGTCTCAGAACAAATGATGGGTTCTGAAATTCTCTGAATATGAAATGTCAATCACTTCACATCATTGCATTTCATTTTGCACAATGCAATATGCCTGTTTGAAGGGCGCATGTCTGTCATTCAGAGTTTTTAAGATCGGGTTGTCATAAAAACTAATGTCGTTTAATATTGAACAGACATAGGTTTCTTTGGCATTTCACTCGCTATTTACCTTGATTGAAAACAGCCGTGTTCTTTGAGAACTGGGAAATACTGAATGAATTGTAGAGAAGGCTATAAACACAAATGGTGTTCTGTAGATTTGTAAAGAGAAAGTTGTCCATCTAGTGTTAGAAATGAGCATGGACAGCATCAGCTCACAAAAGTCAGTGTTTGAAAGAGTATACACGCTGAAAATAAAATTGGTGTACTTAGTTTTCAATCATTAATTGCAAGTAATTTTGATGGTTGTTGTGTTAGATGCAGTCACTTTAATATATCTCTGCTAACAGAAGATAGCATGTCTTGTTTATCAAATAACCAAAGCCATCCGACATCATGTTATAGATCCTTTAGCACTAACACTAATGTGACTTAACATTGGTTTGCAACAAAGCTGATTAATTGTGGATTAGTTCTTTACATCCTTCAGCAAGGATTTTTGATGGCAACCTCATATTCTAGGAAAATTCCCAACATTCATATAGTGTGTTTACATTCATACACAGAAACTCTGGCCTTATGCATGTGTATAATTAGACATCTAAGCGGGTGCACAGAGTTACTACAGTTCATTCTGGTCATGGACACGCAAAAGCAACCGAATACAGTTTGTTGTCGTGTCATGCGTGATTTGTTCAGTGTGGAAAAATAATAGAATATCTCTCTATCTATCTATCCATCCATCCTAGACAGCAACATAGTGCCGGCCCAGATCCGGCCCACATCTGGTACATATGGATTCCACACGTACCAGATGTGGACCGGATCTGGGCCGACACTATGTTGCTTTCTGGGATTCAATTCAATTCAATTCAATTCAAATGTGTTTGTATAGCGCTTTTCACAATACATATTGTTTCAAAGCAGCTTTACAGAAAGTGCATGTTCATCTATCGAATCTAACAACCCCATTTTGGGAACGTCCTCATTTGTAAAAACTGTATAAAGTAGTGCTGTCAAACAATTAAAAAAAAAAAAATTAATCGCGATTAATCACATTAATGTCATAGTTAACTTGCAATTAATCGCACATTTTTATCTATTCTAAATGTCCCTTGATGTCCCATTATTTTTTCTCATTTTAATGCTCTTATCAACATGGAAAAGTGGATCGGCAGTAAGTTTGTTCTTAGCTGTGCTTCTGTCTGAAGTCGTTGTCGCTTGGCTTTGACGAGGGGACGGAGAGTTCGCATCAGCTGTGTGTGTGCTTGTCCATCAAGTGCTGTTTCAGACTGGATGTGCTGCGATTATCAGTTCACAACTACAAAACACACAGATCACTTTGGTCTTGTCAGTGGAACCATTTGGCAACTTTTTAAAGTAAACTTTCCA